>CALYDF020004405.1:0-18248 GCA_944474145.2 Dicrocoelium dendriticum
CCCGCCAAGCTGCCTAGTCTCCGAGGTCACCCGTTGAAGCTGCACAAACAGCGTTCTGACCGGATAAGGACGGAAACTCGCTTGTCGCGTCGAGTTATTGAGCGTTGGAACTCGCTTCCAGCGCACGTGGTTAGGGAGTCTACGGTAGAGGGTTTCGAGCGTCAATTAGATGCTCTAGGGTGGCAGTACCAAACCTTCCCCTTCTCCTAACCGACTTGTATCCTCAACTTTCCCTTCGTTCATTTTTAATCTTCTTCTCACCTTGGTATTATCATTATTTAGCTGACATTCCTCCTTTTCTTTTCTTAACTTACCCTTCACTCTTTTACTTCACATAAACCGGCCCGGCAGGGACTGCTGGGCAGGAAAATGTGGGCAGTAATTGGTTGGACAGGGTGTGATGCGGTCTTTGTTTTAGACTTTTCAACATCTCAAGCAGACCTGTCAATTCCCGATCCAACGATATGCAAAAGAAGGAACATTCACGGGATTATCCTATCGTTCCGGTCCCAACTGAACTTGAACTTAAACTTGAAAGGCCAAATGGATGTTGGAACAGGGGTGTGACCAAGTGGTCGGTAAAGCCGCAGTTAAGAATGGGATTCTGTTTGTTGAACCTCGAAGTCGTAACTCATAATCCAACTTTGTTTAAGATAATGATCTTTGTCATGGATCCAGAGCATAGGTTAGAGTCAGGGCAACTTTTGGAAAAAAAATCGGTCATTTCCTTATTTGTATAAGGTGTTAGATCCAGCACCAAAAGCTTTTACTACGTGATGGCATAATTGTAGAACGACTTTGATCAACAGACGGCATCAAAAGTAAGGGTAACTGAGATGTCTATGTGGAATGTACCGGTTCCTGCGAGGCACAATATCGGTAATTCGAAATCGCGCTGACTGCGAAATTGACGAACCCGACAAAATGTACGTGCTTAAATCGTTGGGTTCCATTGTCATGATTACAATAAAAAGATTAAAGAGTAAAACAAACAGTAATGCACAACGTTTTTACTTTTGTTAGTTTTAGTGGTTGTTTGTAGCCAACGTAATAGATATAGGTATGATTTCTCATACCCAAGTCCACAGTTTAAAGTCCTCCCCTTCGTGTCTTAAACTTTTCGTCGTTTACTACTGCTTACGCTTCTTTCACTCATTTTAACTTACATCTTAATATTGCCTACGATATTCGATTAGCTTGTCTTCTCCTCTACTTTTTTCTTCACAGACACTACTGTTTTATTTTATTCTTCACGTGGCCGGCGCAGCGGGGACTGCTAGTGCAGGGCACGTGGGCATTGTTTGGCTGACCATATGAATCGTGTGTGTTAATTTGGCTCTCCTTTGGCACATCAGGGCACCGGTTTCCCTGTTGGATCAACGACGTTTTCGAAGGTGGAACAATCGTGGGATTTTCCTACTGTTCCGGTCCCAATTGAACTTGAACTTGAATAATACTGAGTAAATGGGCTTAGCTGTCTCAGGCGCTGTTCATCAGGAACTGGTAAATATGCTTTGTTTAAACCATTCATTCCATCGGTTAGCCACGCATATATGTATGTAGCTAGAGGTCACGTCTATGCAGAGAGACGCTAGGAAATGTCCGGTGTACCAATAAAATGAAGCCGCGATAAGTTTCGCGCTGCCTCCGCCCCCAAACCGGGAGGTGCGAAAGCGCTCAAGATGCAAGCGCCTGCGTTAGAAACACAACTTTGTGTTGAAAATCCCGCACCATCGTCCAAACCTGTACAGTCAGGGGTTGAAAAAACCAGATGTCCCCAGCTCGTTCTAGTCAAACTGTGGCGATGCCTACTCCAAACACCTCATCTTGTCTTTCGGGGTATAGGTCATGGAGGCGGACATCGACTGAGCCACGAAACCTACAACTGTCGAATGAAAGAAAACTCAGAACGGAACTGCCCGCAATCTTCAGTTTATTTCTAAAAGCATCAAGAATGATGAGCCAAACAAGCTGAAGCATATGACGTACGCTGCAGTTGCTTCAGCGTCGTCCGAAAACGTGCGCCCAATTCCATTGCCTGCGGCTAAGCTGGCTGCTGTTCCGGTAAGTACGAAAACTCATGGGGCAATTACACTCCGTCGAGATGATTCTTTCATGGATAGCAGCGTGGTATTTCGTAACACAGTGGAATCCTCTGACGCGCTTCCTTCTGAACTTCCGTTGGACGACCTAGTGGTTTAAACTATGCGTAACGAAGCTCCTTCCGCCTGGGTTACCCGGTGTTACTGTCCGGAATTTGATTAGATTTGGTAACGTCCCAGATAACTCCATAAACCCTCTACCGCGGTTACTTCTTTTGGTCTTAACCACCCCGGAGGAACGCAACGGGCTGTTGTGGCGTGCTTGCAAACTGAAGGGTACTAACGTTAGCATTCCGCCAGACCATCCACTAGCGGATAGGTTGAAGCTAAACGAGGTTATCAAGTACCTCAAAACCAGGCGAGCGGCCAGTGAACGGGATGTCCGGTTGGTGGGATTTCGGGTGGTCTGCTAGCGGGCCTTTTTCGCCTCACCAATGCCAGTCCTGGTAGCGCACTACCCAGGGATGAACAGTACGAATTCCTTCAGATATTGATAAGCAAAGTGCGCATACCAAGGAATAAGAGGTGCGAGATAGGTCTGCTCGTAGATGGGTTTCATCTTGATATACTCGCATTCACTGAAGCGTGGCTGTCTCAGGATATATCGGAAAGTGAAGTACATCTCGCTGGCTACTCAATATTTAGATATGATCACTTCATTTGCCGACAAGCCCTGATCGTTGCGCTTTACCTTAGCTGTGGACTTGACATTTTGCGTACCTATAGATTACAGTCGGCATGTAAAACTGTCGAAGCTCTGTCGGCAGTGATTAAAAATTCCTCGGTTCAACTTACAGATGTACTTGTGTATAGAAGCCCTGGGAGTGCATGAAAAGTGGTTCTTGAGTTTATGCGCTCCCAATCCACAAGCAGGTGATCGCTACTGGGTGGCTTCAAGCTACCGCAATTTTGCTGGGCAGAGCATTCTTGCAACTCTGTAAAAGGTACTTACGATTCAGATCTGCTTGAGCTTACGCTACAAGACCGTTGTATCGGTTCGTGCACATCCCCACTAGGTACAGGGATGTCCTAATACCGTCTAGTTTGGATCTAGTTGCTGCCAAGTCACTAGCCTTCGTAAGTAACAACACGTACAGCCTTTTATAAGGTGCCAGTCATCATCGGTTTATCATTCATCTATGCTCTAACCAGAACTCACCAGAGCGGCGCTGAGCCATATCCAAACATACGGCGTGATAGTTATATCAGGCAATGCGTAGCAAAGCTTCTAGTTTGCGTTGCGAAATTTCGGTGGCCGATACTGTTCAGGCGGCCTAGGATTAATGTATTATCTCACGGCAGTGTCTACGCCCTATATCCCGCTGGCGAGGAGAAGAGACAAGAGTACGGCTCCCGTGGTTAGCTACCACGAGCAAGTACCTGCTGCAGAAGCGTTCTGGGTGCGGAAGAAAGTGCCGTGGGGCTCCAACAACTAGCACCTATGATAGGTACTGCCAGGTTAGCAGTAGATGTAAACAACAAGTGAGGAAAGCTCGGCTGTTGTACCAAAAGGGATAGGCTGATGGAGTCTCCGAATGTCCGAGGCAATTCTTCACTTGTGTCGAAACGCTGTGGTTCAAATTTAGTAACTCCAACCTTGATGCAGGCCTATGGAACCCATGTGTATGCGGACTGGGACAAGGCTCGTGTAATTGGTGAGCAGTTTACAGGGACTTTTGTACGTAGACTGCGTTGACTAGCGTTGAACTTGTCCCCAGAGGCCCTAAGGGTTCATCTTTATTTGAACCTACTGTGGTTGAAACGCAAGTCCTTAGGCTGCTGCAAATACTCAACCCTTCTAAAGCACCTGGGCCTGATTCAATTTACCCGAAGCTTCTGCATGATTTGGCGGTGGAACTAAGTGGACGGCTGACGATAGTTTTTCAGAAGGAGGCTATCATCTGTCCTATCTACAAAAATGGCGGCAGAAGTCAGTCAGCCAAGTATAGCCTAATCAGCCTTCCTAGCGTCGTGGTCAAACTGCCTGAAAGCTGGTGACAGACTAGTTGGTAGGTCACCTAAATAGATTTAATCTACGCGGTAGTGCACAACAAGGATTCCGGACGGGGTTTTCTAGTCTCGCATTTTCGGTTGCTCTTGAAGCGTGGGCCGATGCAGTGGGCAACAGCCACGTAGTGGATGTTTTTCGTACCCCACTTGAGGCTATCACAAGAATGGAGCTCCTATTGCGTGTCTGGTCGCGCCCTTCAAGAAGTATATACATTCTTGCAGGGAAGAGTGCAGTTTGTACGTGTGGTTGCAGCTTATCCTTTAGGCCAGCGGTCCATAGCGGTGCCACACAGGGCTCGGTCCTTGGACTGGTGTTGTTATCCATCCATGTAAACGATCCCCCTGGGGAGCTCGGGATACCATCGCCAGTGTTTGCTGATGACCTTAAGCTATGGAATGTTGTAAATGTCCCTGGGGGTTTGGAGACCATTCAGCATACTCTTGACAGACTCCGGAACTGGGATACTTTGTGGCTACTGCCAAGTAAGCAGGGTAAGTGTTCCGCCCTTTGTATATTAGTTACTCTCCTACCTTGGTGCTATGTGATCGGTGGGGTCGAACTCCAGTTGTCTCCAAGCAGGTAGACCCAGGAGCCGTCCATTCCTTATATTTGCATCCTGGTTACAATTAGAAGAAGGCCGCAAGTAAAGGCTTCGGAAGGTTGTGGTCAATACGCCGTTCTTTCTGGGTGTTAACTACTGACATATTTGTGCAGCTGTCCTTAGCTTTCGTTCGGTTTCACCTGGAATACTGCGTTCTGGCTTACCCGGCCCGCCTTGTTCGAGGCAAATTGGAGCTCGTGGGGGTCTAGAGAGTAGGTCTCAAAGTTGTCAAGTGTTTACGGGGGCAAACGGACCCCGAGTGCCTACATAGTTTGAATATGTATTCAATACACTACCGACGGCATCGAGGAGACCTAATCCCTACTTCCGGCATTTTAACTGGGAAGGTTAGACCGAACTTGAGCTGGCTATTTGGCCCGCCTTGGTTGCCTTATCATCTTGGTCATCCCATGAAGTTACACATCCTGCGCTCCGATTGACCCTTGGCGGAAACTCGGTTATCGCGTAGAGTTATCGAGCACTGGAGCTCGCGTCCAGATAGTGTAATCAGTGAACCCACGGTTAAGGGTTTCAAGCCTCAGGTAAACGCTCTTGGGTGGCTTCACGTGGCTTTATGCTTCTCCTGACCATATGCTTCTTCAAACTTTGTTCATAGATTGTCATTCTCCTCACTCTTCGCTGTTATCCTTCATGTAAGTGACTGTTTCCTATGTACCTTCCATTTTTCCTCTTGCCTCTTCCTCACTGCATGTGACCTACACCGCGGGGACTGCTAGTGCAGGGAACTTGGGCAGTAATCGGTTGACCAGGGTGTGGTTCAAGTGCTTCGTGTTAGACTCATCAAGATCTCATGGCACCTTATCATTTCCTGGCTCAACGATCTGCTTAAGAAGGAACGCTCAAGGGATTTTCTTAACGTTCCAGTCCCATCTGAATCTGAAGTTTTCAGAAAACCGAAATTCCCGATCATATTTATTTTCTATTTTTGCAGACTCTGGCAAGCCGTACCGTGTGTGAATCTGTAAAGAACATTATCCTCATTGTCTTGGCCACAAGAACTAGAAAATTTATATCTTTCCCTAAATACCACTCCTATATTTTTACTCGTGCCCGTTCTGTAGCATTTATCATTGTAACATATTGTACCCTACTTCTGATTACCTCAGTTACCGACCAAAGAGCACAACTTGTTTAGCTTCCCGAAGTTTGGATACACCTTTTCAACGTGTTTGCGTCGTGCTGGTTTCGTTTGCTGCAACCTATGCTTTTACTGTCCTCACGTCTTTCAAGCAGTCGGACGCATGGCTACGACTCACCAGTCGGCATCGGACTAAATATAAATTCAAATGGGTTGGGAATATAAGGAGCTTCCCATGGGCATTCCACCCTGGATGCGTCGTTGATCCACGTTCGAGTTCGGTGTACGATTGGCCAGTTGATTGAGCCGAACCAGCACGCGCAGAACTTGTCAAGGTCAACCAAGCAAGACCCACGCACCCTGCGCTAACGGACGCCGCTGCGCCGGCCACGTGCATTAAGAAACAAAGTGTAAACTTGTAGTCTAGACAAAGTGAGAGAGATGCGAAAGTGGAAGAGGAATTTAGTACGAGCAATTAAGAAGGGAACGAAAAAAAGCAAGCAAAATAAAACATGGAGAGAAAGGGACTGTTCGGAGCTTCAAGTTGAGAGCGTCAAGCGACGTTTAATCTCACTCACTGTGGATGACAAAACGACGTCCTAGGGTAGCACGTTACAGGAAGTTATCCCTCTACGCGAAAAAGGAGTATCAACGCGAACCCCATCAAATCGGAAGTTGTGCAACTTCAACGGATGCCCACGACGAGTAGGTAAATGAGCAGGATGAAAAAGCCAGGATGGGTCTGGACCGACCTGTCCTGTAAGTGTACGCTAAGTGAGTATTAAATCACCACGAAGACGGTGATAGTGTGTTGAGAACATTCTTAGCTTGAGCAGTCTGTCAGGGTGTGACAGATGCCGCAGCCCTCGGATCATTTTCGTACCACTCAGGACCCACACTACCACCATCCTATCACGATTCAAACAAGGAGCACAAATCTAAACGAAGTACTCCAGGTGTGGTCTATCAAAGGCCGTAAACACTTTAAGAAACATTTCTTCCGTCGGCATTCCATCTGATTGACGGATTATCCAGAGGGTTTAGCAGCCGTTTCTAGTCGCTCGTTTCCAGTTCCCGCTGGAGTTGAAGTCCAGGGTGAATGTAACACCTAAGTCAACTTTTTGGGACACATGAATAATTCGTTCCTTATAAACATGTAATGCGTACAGTGGCCACTTGCTCCTACGCGCAGCAATGAACAGTTGTGGGATTTATTGGCATTTGCCGCAGAACGCGACAATCAAGCAGTCTATGGAGAGCTTGTCGCAAAGCTTGTGAACCGCCAGATTTGCTCACCGTGCAACAGAACTTCTAGTCCTCTGCGAACATTAGGGTAGACACTCACGCACTTCCGGGAATTCGCTGACGTACACAGTAAACAGCAGCAAACCAGGTACTTATCAATGTAAGATGCCATTTAGAACATCTAGTCGGAGGGAAAGAATAGTGCCTACAGGCACACATGTCTCTTCCTTAAAGAAAAGCTGATGCCAATTGAAGTACGTATTTTGAGACGCCACAGAAAGATATCTTAAAGAAAAGGCGTGAAAGGGGTACGGAGTAAAACCCTTTGGAGAAGTCAATGAACCGTACATCCTCCGCTTGACTCTGGTCGTCAGTCCTCGCCAGCTCTCTTGAGCAAACAGTACATTGGTCAGACAGGAATATCCGTCACGAAAGCGATGCACAAATGGGCTGAGGATGTCAAACCCCTGAAATGCATTTCGTGAGAATCACACACGAGATTTTCAAGCAACCATAACAGCAAGCTGGTTAAATTATTGCATCTGTATGAAAGCAGTAAATCTACCACGCTATAAGCAAAATGGAGGACGCGAGCTAACTCTGGATCCCCCCCCCCCAACTATTTGTTTACCCACCCTATGCCCCAAGGTTACTTGCCCTCCCGACCTAAGTATTATGTAATCCACAAGGTGAATAAGATGCTCTAATTCTTAACTCCTATCATCTATCCGTTCACCCAGTTTATGTCATAGTTTCATGCCAAGCGACATAGCTATTGTGTAATTAGCAATCCGCATGTTGGGATCTCAGTCTGGGTGACCAAAGCAGACGCCTGCCCCAATTGATGACCGCCGGCTTACCGATTATCCTCCATGTGAACTCATATCAGTTTTCCATGACTTTACTTTACCTCTCACTGTGGAGACCGTTCGTCTACACTGTGCACCTCACCAACCCACATCTCCGCCTTGAACCATACTCGCGCTCCATGGGCAGGTACCATCATGTTCCTCCCACCTCACTGTTTGACCGAGCCAAGCCACCCCAAGAGTCCAAACCATCGCGTTCCGTTCCCCACACTGTACAGCAACCCATTGAATCAAGGGTTAACGGACCTAATAAAAGGAAGATCATAGTCCGATCGTGGACTCCGTATAGTGGTACGCTTTATGTGCGGTGCCAAGTACCATTTGCATTCCTTTTGGACATTTTGAAGGCCGGTTGTTTCGGAACTGATAAGGCATTTTCGAGATATGTAACTATAGCAATTTAATAACTATTTGAATAGTACCCTTGTTTAGGTCTCGGTTTCCTTTCTTGGTGGGGCTTGCGTGTTTTTACGCGTCACTTTATCTCACCAAAAGATTTCATCGCTTACTCTGTATTTTTCAGTAAATTACCTATCACCCGTTTTAATGTGGGGACAGACAAAAGCTTCCTTCCAATCAGGAGGTAACGTAAAGCTATCAAGAAACTTTTTGTACAGGTGCGTTTCCGGCTTACAATCTTTATTTGTCAGTTCGTATAGCAATTTCAGATTAATGGCCTCGATACCAGCGCCTTTGGTTGGATTTAGCTGCAGCAGCAATGAAAACACATTGATCTCTGATACGGAGATATCAGTCACTAAAGAGTTAGCCCGGACTTTCTCCTCTGAATCGATAGTTGGTAAAGGTGACTCTAGAGTAAACGTCCCTTCATCCTGTTCTCCGAGAAGACTCTGTCGTAATCCGTGTGCAGGGTAACCCCACTGGGTCCGTGCAACACCGGGTTAGATGAATTGGAACGTCCTCGTTTTCTGACACAGGCGAAAAACCGCTAACTTTGGTTGTATCCCTATTTACTATTCCCATTTCATAACGAAATCGTGCGTCCCTTAGATGCTGCTCACATGCGCTCCGTGTTGTTCGATAACACCATAAGGCACCGACTGCTTGAGTCGTAATGTAATTTTTCGCCAACACTTGGACCATCTGTTCAACAGTTGAGGCGCAGTTAACTCAAACTCGGGTGGTCTGGCGTATTATTTCTTCTTAAATGTATGTGGAATGTGTGGCACGGGCACTAGAGAAAGGAGTGTATTGAACTTATCCGAAGCTGTCCGGATGTCGTCTGCTGCTAAAATGGTGCAGGGTGACAGGGTAGCACTGGATCTCCTCGCTACAAAATCAGCACGCAAAATGTTTGCGCCCCTAGTCGCGCTTTTCTCTTGGGATCCATCAAGAGCATGGTCGAATAAGACGCAGGCGTGGTCACTGGCTCCAAGTGGCTGACCATAAACGATCTCAATTACGCCGTCAATTGACTTGGTAAGAATAAGATCAAGAATGAACAGAGATTACCCTTCTATGAACCGTGTGGGCTGATTCACAAACTGATGTAGGGCGGCTAGCAACGTCAGCTCCACTAGTTCGGTGGCTACTCCCATGGTCGTAGTCTCGCAGAATAGGTAGTGTCAGTTAAACAGGAGATTAGGTAGAACGCAACTCTACCTCCGTGACGGTCGTAGGGACGATCTGATATCAGTTTTGCCTAGCAGTGTAGGAGTATTTCACTGTCCACGAGTTCCGAAGACAGCCATGTTTCCGTAAAAGCGATGATATCTGGATGACAGAGGCCCACAAGAGCGCCAACTTCGTACATCTGGTTACGCAGGTTACGCACGTGACTGAGCCCTACATGAGGGGTATTGGTATGATGCGTCCAGGATCGTGCACCACCGAGATGGGCTCTGGCTCGGCGGAATTAGACCACCGGCACACCACCCGAAGACCTCTCAATCGCAGACCACCTTCACGAGCAGCGCGACGTGATTTAAGGTCTTCGATAGGTGCCTTCAGTTTCACCCTATCCGCTAGAGGATGATCGGGCTGTTTACTGACTCCAGAACCTTTTAATTTAAAGGCAAATCGCATAAGCGATCGGCGCTGCTCCGTTATGGAAAGCGTCACCGGTAGAAGGTGAGACCTAGGGTGGGGGTTACTGACTGACACGTCTCCAAATCTGGTTACTTTCAGGTCATTTCAAGGAATCCAGGTGGGAGAAGTCTATTGACGCAGATGTTAAACCATTCGAGATCATGTAAGATTTTTCTTTGGGAAATGCGGTTGCACATTCAATGACATTTCTAAATATTACGCTATTATCCGTATACCAATCGCCGCCGTGGGGTGTTTCCATCGCGTGTTACAGAACAACGGGATAGGAACACGTGCGTCTATGTAGAATTGGTTACTGTACAAGCCGGAGCTTATGGAACGACTACAGGACGCAGTTCCGGTGGTGTTGTGTTCAAGAGACTTGCGGCACGCGCGACATCCCGCTTGGCTTGCACTATAAGTGAGGGTATTGCCTTTTTAGTCTTTATTAGCCTACTTTTCACAGGCACAAGAACCTGCGAGCTGTCCTTATTATGAACGGAGAAAAAACACCGTCCAACGGGTCGTAATTAGCAGAATACGTGCTCACAAGAAGAAGCGAGGTCGTCAAGCTGCTCGTATCCGAAGAGTTACACAAACCCCCAGTACTCCGCATTACAGGTACACCAACGTTTTTAAGGCTAGCTTTCACTTTCCGGTCTAGGTCGGGCAACATGGTAAGTAGGTTTTCCACACTTTCAAATCTGGGCACCAGGGGTGAATATCCTACATCCAAAAGCGGACCATGCTGAGTAATGTGCATGCAGCAAGTAGTACAATTAAAGAGAAAACTCTCACTGATCACCATAACACCATATTATGCTGAGCTCAAACCGGTGCCTTTCTTAAAACCAACGACTGCAGAGAACACATTGCATTCCGCCGGTCGATTCCGTCACTAGTTCTGAGCACTTAAGCTTACCATATTTTGTCTCTGAATCAGCTGGTGGTAGACTCAATGACGACTTAGGACAGACAACTTTAGCCATCACAAGGAGAGAAATAGTTAAGAGGTTAAGGGAAAGTAAGTCGTAGACCGATTTTCAGAGGCATATTAAGCAAGGGAGGAGAGGGGTTCGATCGGACCTTACCAAGCGTGATTCGTACGTACGGATTTGGTCTAACTAAGTGTATAATGCGCAGGATTAAGAGCCCGCTAGAGATGATGCACAGTTCCCTCTAGATACAGCAACGATGCCAATGAGTGAGGGAAAACTTTACAGAAAAATCAACAAGTGAGCGGGAAATGCGATCAGGATGAAGTCCGTATGATCAAAGTTCCGGGTTATCCGGGGGTTACGAAACCTCCAGACGCAGAATAAGCCTTACGACACTTGGCAGGAAAAACGAGATTATCAGATGTGAGCGGGTGAGGATCAATCCAAATTGTATTGAACTTCTGAAATCTTGTTAAGCTCCGAATTGGTTTAGAATACCGTGTAGGGCCAAGGCTTCAGATTCCCGAAAGCAACGGGCTGTTAACGGTAAAAAGAGCAGCGAAGAGCCCACATATGATAGATTCCGAATCACAGGAAAATTGACGAAGTCATCTTATCTGCTCAGTGTTAGTTGACATTATTTTCACAAACGCTTCAGTGCAAAATGCCCGAAAGGTGAAACACGACGAGTACGCCATGATCTTGACCGTACGGTAACCGAAGGAAGCAATATAACACAACTCTGCTTGATGGTTATACTACTGTGCGCTTTTGCCTAAGGTCGCATTTTGCATCGAGACTGGAACTTTATACTTAACGGTACAATACATTTCTTCCTCGTTTAGAGCCCCGATCGATTTTTGTTTATCTGTGCTTGTGTGGCTGCCTGTGGACTAGCTGTGTCCTTGAGTAAGCTCGGCCGTGTTTTGTCCCACCTTCGTCTCCCTTTGGTGCTTCCCCAACTTCCGCCTCTGCCGGTTCGTAACTACTATACTTTGTCGCCGCAGTCAAGAATTCGAGACTAAGGAGAGCTACGAATTCAGCACACCTGGGTTCAAGTCTTACGTTTGTGGCTGCACACATTATTGTGTCTCTTAGTTTCGATCAATCCTCAGACAGCCGTTGGTTTTTCAACCCGACGATGAGTTGGAAATTTGGCAGTTCCGGGTCACCGTTTTCCCAGGGAAAAACACGTAAGTGTATGAAACCATGCATCATTGATTAGTTAAAACGAGGCCGACCGTCTACTACAAAGAGATTAATGCTACTAGCAAATAAGTCACCCTGTGAAGTGGTAGCTGCGTAGTGAGCGCGCTCTCAGTGATTGCTCACCTAGAACTTCCCCGAATTGTATTACGTTTAAGGTGAGGAATTTATGTGTGATGATGCGGACACTTATGCTACCAATGAGCCATGTACTGCTCACCAAACCACATGCACACACACACACACACACACACACACGTGTCTGCAACGCGCCACTAACTGTATCATCAATTGCAAGACTCCGGTCTATGTTATCCGATTGTTCCCTTGGTCCCATTTATTGCTCACATCGTTCGCTGCTAGAATACAGATTGCAGGCGTGCCATCCGGTGTGTAATTCCTACCTTTAAACGGACTACGGGTCCACACTTGAATAGGAACACGTGATTTGTAGTAACAAAAGTGTCCATGGATAATGCAAACTTGCTTGCTTTTCCACATTCCTCTGGTTGGCAGCAAGCGTTGTAAAAGCGCTCCTTACAGTCTGACATTCAGTGAGTACGTATTTTGCACAATTCACGACTGTTTTCCAGGTGTCTAAACCCCTCCATCCTATATGGATGTTGTTTTGCCAGATGGTTGGTTGGTTGCGAACAACAATGACATTTTGACTCCATGGTCTTAACAGAAAAAGCCAGTAGTTCCCAAATTAGCAAATTATTTGACAAACTATGGGAATTCAAAGTGGCGTGTTTCTGCTAGTTACCAGTTGCTGGATTTATTGCGGGGACATGGGGATGTAACCAATGTTGTTGCGCGCAATCGCCAAGCTACCCTCTGGGATGCCGTTACAACACAATTCCTTCGACAAGTGGAGGTGCTATGCCTGCTGGGCAAATGTCAAGTGGATGATGTACAACATCTGGGCTTGTCTCATGGGGTCTAATACTTCATGTTGTGGCTCAAGCGCTGGCCGACATATACTGGGTCGTGATTAGATGAAACAGATATTGAATCCAGTTCACTACATGAACGAGGGCACCGTAGACTAAATGTTAAAGCAAGAACGTAGGATGTAGTTAACAAACATCATCTGGTGAATCTCAAACAATTTAATTTGTAATCTCCGTAACAAATGCTAGAATGCCAAAATCGTTCAAAGAAATAACACTACCTTACGCATTACATCTGAAATTTGGGGAGGAATTGTAACAGGTCCAGCTAGAAGGTAGAGACGTATTAGTTCGGCAACATTTTTATAAGTAGAATCGATAGTGCCCGTACTTAAACCAGACGGCAGTGTGTGTGTGTTTGCGGGAATTGCAAAATACTGGCGAATCGCTGCACAAGACGCTACCGGTATCCATTGCCTAAAACTAAAGAATTATAAACCAATTTCTCGGGTGCGCTCAAATTCATGAAGCCCAAATTAAGTCACGATTATTCCCAGATGGAAAGAAACAGATTTCCCGACCCATTTACTATTACCAGCGTGTACGTAAGCTTATCTGAATACACTATACTCGCATTTGAAATCATTTCCCCACCTGGTATTTTCCCAAGGTCAACTGACAACGTCTTGAGGGATATACCGAATGCTTGTGCACATCATATCGAAATGCCACTCACGAGTGATAGAGAACAAAAGCATTGACGCACTCTATACAAGATATTGCACGAGTTGCCAAAAGCTGGTTACTTTTCAAATGTTTCAAATGTGCATTTTATAATCGGTTCTTCTGAATAAGTTTGATATGGACTGTGGAACTTCTTCCATATTGAATGGTGGGTATTTTGAAGTGATCAGTTCGAAATCGTGTTGAGGTCACGCTGGAGCTCCATTGGATGTGTGGTTCCCTGATCACTTGCCATGTCCTGATATCGCATGCAAAGAAGAAGCAAACGGAGTTAACTAATCTCTCTAGATCGTTTACCAAAACCAAGAATAAACTAGGATCTGGCACTCAGTGACAGTTTAACATAGCACTCCACAAAAATTCAGTCGGACAGGGATTCCCTTATAGTATCTCCAACCGTCGTTCGTGCATGAAGTTGCTTATCGAACGCATATGAGTGGCTCAGCAATGCCATAAATCTGACGTTTATTGAGGAAAATTGGTTTGGTCTAAGTGATCTAACGTTTTTGAGTAGCGCAGTTAAAGGACATCGACTACTGCTCCACCATCATCTTCTTCGTTCCAGCTGTTGTGCGAGCAAGTAACATGCTCGTAGTGCCTGAGTGGTTTTGTCGAGATCCATGTTACGCCGGGCATATTATACTGTGGTTTTTACAGATAATGCATAATGGTATCACCAACATACTGCTCCTCGCTCATTCAGAACCGACTGCATCTCTTTCACAACAGATAGTTACAAGCATATCATTGGGTCGTAGTGATCATGTTACTCTACTCTTTGACTATATATGCTATGTGGAATATCCTGAAAAAGAGGATGATAAAGTGCATACTGTCACGCACTACAATGTGTTATCTAAGCTTGTTAAGGATACATCTTGGACTTTCTTAACCGAATGCCCCCCAGATGTTGCCTGGGAAACCTTTACAAGGACGTTTAGCACACTGGTTGCGCACGCATCGAAACATAAGTCCTTCCAACCCAAAACAAGCATAAGTCATTTCTGAGGAGCAGAACACGTAAATGTATGTCCCGGAGGGATTTGGCATGGCGAGATCACCAGGACTGCTCGAATGCCGAAACCTGGACTGCATACGTGACACATCGTAACTTCTGTGTGAAACTGATCCGCGAAGACAAGGTCACTCATCAGCAGGAGTTAATGAAGCGATTCTGCACGAACCGCAAACTTCTGTACAGGCACGTTAACGGCCTTCGAAAGGTGAAGCGGGGGTTCCAGCACTAGTCACGGCTGATGGGTGCACGCGATCAGCAATGGAAGCAGCTGATCTCCTACGGCTTCATTACTCCCAAACTTTCCAGCAGGTAACGAGCCCAAACATTCTCCTCATTTCTAATACTCCACCATCTGGTTTAGACAACATCACCTTCACTGCGGAAGCTGTGTTGAAGAAGTTGTTATCCTTGCGTATCCACAGTTCTCCCGGAGCCGACAACATCCGACCAAAGGCTCTGCAGGCGGTAGCTAGTGATCTAGCAGAACCACTGGCTGTTTTCTATCAGCGATGTCTAGAAGAGAACCGTATTCCACCAGTATGGAAGCGAGGGGTCATCACTCCTATCCATAAAGGAGGTAGCCGCACTGATCCTGCCAACTACCGTCCAATAACACTACTTCCCGTACTATCCAAAGTGATGGAATCAATCATCGCAGATGCGCTGATGCAGTATCTGGAAAGCCACAACTTAATAGCTCCAGAGCAACATGGCTTTCGTCAAAAGCATTCGTGTAATACTAACCTATTAATTGCACGTAATAGCTGGACTGAAGCTGTTGATGATGGAGTAGGAGTCGATGTCATCTACCTGGACTTTTCAAAAGCGTTTGATCGCTTAGACCATCGCATTCTCCTTCAGAAGCTTCGGAACTACGGCATTGGCGACCCAATCCTGAGTTGGATTAGCAATTTTCTACAGAACGACGGCTAGTGGTGAGAGTCCGAGAATCATTGTCTGATGCAATCGATGTGGCGTGTGGAGTACCACAAGGCTCGGTTCTTGGACCTCGTCTATTCTTGGTGTTCATTAACGATTTGGCGAGATCAATTGCTTCCGATTTCCTATTTTTCGCTGATGATATCAAGATATGGCGAAGGATCAGAGGACCGGACGACCACGAACGGCTCCAGTGCGATCTTAACACAGTGTCGAACTGGTCAGTTCAAAACGCCCTACCATTCAACGTAGACAAATGTCGCGTTGTACAATTACGCCATAGACATAACTACACCTATTTACTTGGGACAAACGGATTGCAGACAAGCTCCCAGGAACGTGACCTTGGTGTGCTCGTACAGAGCGACCTCAACTGTTCAAAACAGGCTGAGGTAGCTGCGAAAAGAGGCAACCAGCACGTCGGCATGCTGCGAAGGGCATTCGGGAGATTTGACCCATCAATCTTCCCAATGATGCACAATTCCTACGTGCGCCCGCATGTTGAATACGCTATCCAAGCTTGGCAACCTTGGTTGAAGCGCGACCTAGAGGCGTTAGAGGCACCACAACGAAGAGCAACAAAGAATGTAAAGGGCCTGCGCTATCACTCTTACCACCGAAGGCTGAAGTTGCTGGGAATTTTCAGCGGACGCTATCGAAGGCTGCGCGGTGATCTCATATTAGCGTATCAGATACTGAGTGACCCCAACCACGTATGCCGCCATTTGCTGAAACTTAGCCACAACACGCAGCTCAGGGGTAACTGCTTAAAATTGAAGGAACAATATAGCCGTCTAGAGTGTCGACGGAATTACTTTTCCCTTCGGGTTTGCCAACCCTGGAACGCACTCCCAGACTCAGTTGTATCCTCTCCTACCTTGGACGTTTTCAAAAAACGATTAGATGTTGCTCTTAGCTCCCAGCATTTTGTTACCTAAACTCCTCTATTGTGGATTACGCCAAGCATGCTTTTCAACAGGATTTATGTATCAAATGGACCCAAGTGAGCGACCATATTTTACTTTCCTCACGCCTTATATCAACGATCACTGCACCCCAGTGTCTTTCTGAACGTTTACGCTCGATTTTATTTTAAATTTTACACTGATGTAATTTATCGAAGTATTCATCTAGGCAGACGTTCGGTAGATGACCCAGATATATTTTGATTTCATCATATTCACCCCAACCATCCTACGGGACGTGTCAAGCACTTGCTTTTATCCCGTGATAAATCATTGTTCATTGTTCATTGATGTCACAGACGTCTGGCGGTAGGAGGCTGATTTGCGACAGAGACATGCGGTGGTGGGGGCGTAATGGTATTCTTTCCATATTCTTCTCCAAAACGTCCTACAAGCCAGGTGAAATTACCGAGCACAGGGCGCTAATATTTGTATGAGGAACTGCTTGCCATTTATGTTAGGCCTACTTCTCCACTTCCGGACAACCGCTAAGTGGGAGTGTGTTTTTCACGATCAAGCGGGGACTTGACCAGCAAGAACTGTCGCGGTTTTGCCATTCAACTCGGCACTGCGACAGAACCTACCCGAGCGAAAACTGGTAACGCTGCTAGATAATTTGTCACGCAGTTTCACTGCTGTCAAACGTCCAATGTCCTCAGGCGTCGACCACCCGGTCGCCGATAGCCCTCTTAGGCTTTAAGCCACAGCTTCAGTTAAGTGCCTACATATCGACCCTTGCTGCTAGACCTCACTCAGGCCAAAGGTGCTCACCAACACAACATCAGTCTAACATCACCGCTTATGCAATCCCTTCCTCTCCAAACAACTAGGTGAACTATCCTTTGCTACACTTCTACATGTGATCCAAGACTCCGCGTGTCGCCTCTTTTCCCTAGTATCACTAGCGTAAATTTGATAGATAAAAAGCATAACTTTACAAGACCCTCGGGATGGATACGCAAACGAAAATTAAAATCAAAATGTTCCAATGTGGAACGTGAAGCAACAGTGGTTAAACCATTGCATTTTATCAAACTGTTGTGTTGCGTTTATCACTAAGATGAAAGTCTAAGAGTCTTTCGAATGTCGTCATGTCTGGTGCGTTCACCACATATCGTGGTAATGCATTCCAGTGAGAACTGATTCTAAGTGAGTAAAAATACTTTCTACAATTCAAACGGGAGTGTTGCGTCATTACTTTCAGGCGACTGCCTCGGCTTTGTTTGTAAGGGGCTAGGGTCAAAAGTGATCTACATGGATGCTCGCTTTATGTTAGTATCCGGTATGTGAGAATAAGATTTCCGCGAAACCGTCGGTATTCTGAGGAGAACACACAGAGTAAACGAAGACGCAGCTAGTAACTTAGACCGGATAGTCCACGAGTCGTCTTGGTGACTCTTCTTTGGGGTTGTTCTAATAGGCGAATGTCTCCTTTTAACCATGGACACCAGGCCTGAATTTCATATTAAATGTGAGGGCGAATACAGGAGTTACTCAGCATTTGTACTAGCCGTCGCTCAAAAGTGCCAAGAGCTCGCCTCAAAAGTCTCAAGTTCAAGTTCGCCAACT
>CALYDF020004406.1:0-18284 GCA_944474145.2 Dicrocoelium dendriticum
GATGGCGTCCGATACAAATATTAGTCATCCGCTACGATTTGCCTTCCTGCACTGAACGGTTGCATTCCCAGTGCCCATCGGTTTGCCTATACTCGTTAGCTACAAGTTTCACCCTACTGTTATTTTATGTTTGGTATGTTACTACAAACACAACTCGGAAGAGAATGTCCCGTACAATGTGGTCGATAGTTTAAGTCATCCCAGTATTGATTTGCACTGTTTTCGAAACTCATTGCTTATATGATAGGATAGTTTTAATTTTTCTTTACTCCAGCAAGTATTTCATATTTCACTAGTACTTTCATCTGTCGTCTCCCGATCGATTATTCATTCAAACTGGCCTGCACTGATCCTGTGTTCATTTGCTCGCTAGCCGACATTTTCCAGCGCTCAATTTTCTATTTCTAATTTTCCTGCCTCAGCTCGACGTTCGTCGGTTGCCCCGATGAACGGCGTCCTCGCAACCCTTTCCGTCGCCGTCGTGCGCGTCATCCGGGGGGTGAGAGTGGATCTCGCGATTTTTCGCTCTTTGACTTACTGGATATAAATCGTGGCCGCGAAGAAGAGGACTCTGATAGCTCCCGAAGCTCAGTCACCGACCAATGTCGTTCACCTGCTAATCGATCGTCCGCAGGAGGCTCACTACTCGACACTAACCCAGCGTCTCCGGTCGCGCCTGATGCGCCTGTTGTAAGACCCCTTCCAACTGTTTCGAATCCTAGCTCACGTGGGGCTGCGTTATTTGCTTGTTTATTCGAATCAGCGGATGCTAATCCATCTGCACCCGAAGTCTCACCCACGCTTCCCCGAGAAATGGATTCTGCCGCTCAGTCATTGGATTCGACGGTGTGTTGTAGTTTGGTTGTTGAGTTTGTGTTCTACTTGCACTGCACACCCGCATATGCCTTTGGGTTTCTCTTCGATTCAGTACTTTCTTGAGTGAATTGTCTCTGCCGGATATCACACTAACATTGTTTTAGGATCGGTATCTTTTCATGCACTTCACTCCCAATTTTAACCTTGTGCGGCCTTGAGTTGCACTCGGAGATATGATCTCATCGAGATTGCCGTCTTTTTCTGTCCTAAAGATCGACAATTCGTATTTGTACAAGACTTTCACAAATTTTTAAATGGCAAGCAAACAATTCTTATCTATGCGCAGTTGAACTGTTCACTGAGCTTGGCAATTTTGTTGTAAACATTTCGTCATCAATCGAGGTGACATCATCAGTGCGTAGTTGAGTGGCATGCATTGGCTTAGAGGAGCCGCAGTGAGAGTGCATTCAACTTACGTATGGTCGCATTTTCCGTGACAAACTGCGCCCAATTTTCACTTCTTGCGAGTGTGAATTGTTTCCCGAATACTACGCATTCCTGTGACTTGCACGATGATGGGTATATGCGTCAGTTGTTTAGCGTTTCGCTGCTTACATTGTTCACTGCGAGGTTAAAGTACATTACCGGTGGACAATAATATGTGCCACCGTTGCGTATCAATTAGCAATGCTACCCTCCCTCTCTCTCTCTCTCGTTATGGGTCAATTGGCCAGGTCTGGAGGTTGCAAGTCGTCAGGTTTTTCTAATCTCACATAAACTCGGCCCATCAATCACAGCTGGCTTGTGTACACACACAAAGATACACATCCGTACACGTCCTGTGCACACGGAGGCCTCCGGCCGACCCAGCAGGATGCAATACATGCTTATCTGATCGGGTTTCAGTAACATAGACTGAGACTCGGCAACCCTATTATGTGATAGGGATACACGCTGTGATTCGATGCAATTTTTCTCACAGCGTCTCTTCTAAGTAGCGATGCTGAACGCACTCTGGCCGAATACATCCCACTGAATGGCGACGTGTGTGCGGCTTTCTTTGGTAACTTTTACTTGGCAATTCTGGTCTGAAGACGTGGTGTCTTTTCCTTCCTTCAGTGCGCGCTTCACACTACTACAGAGCGGATGTCGCTGAGAATGAATTCTGTCTGAAGCTTTCAGCCACCATTCGTGTGTCTATCAGTATAGACATTATAATTGCTCTTGGCTACATAAATCTCAAACTGGACAACCCACCGTGTACCGATGGTCATTTGGAAGGCCGTTTTAGGTTCAATATCTGTCGTACCAATAGCGCCACTCGGCTTCATAAGCCACGTTCCGGTCACAGCAGCACCATATTCCCTCACTGCCGTTGCTATCGCACCACTTGACCTGTACCGTGCATCACGCTATTCTGGACACAGAGAGCCTTTATTGTAATCGGTTACAGTTGGACATATTCGGCACATGATCATCGATTTATTTTAAGTACCCACCTAGCTTTCTGTCAACACCAGTTCATCTCCTCATGAGATTCACTCATTGTTAGCCAAACTTCGATCTTACACCTCAATTTAACCCTGTTTTCATGACGTAACGTGAGTGCCCCGAACGTAAATCGTGGTCTCCACCAGTGCTGAAGTATGACGTCATCAGAAACGCACTGTGTGCCAAGTTAAAGGTGCTCTAATCACAGATGCATTTTTGAAGCTGCGGCCAATTCGAATGGAGTACGTTAACCAACTCCGATGAGCAACCACTTTCAGTGTGTCTTTGTTGCTTCGGAAGGTCGACCAACCAAAGCCATCGAAGTTCATCTGAAACTAGTGATATCGCTTAGAATAACCGAGAACTCTTCTAGCTCACTCGCAAATCCTGCATGGACTTCAAGGAATGGGAAAGGTGGACAGATGCTTCATTCTCATATCCACTAAGCTGCTTTGCTGATCGAGCGTTTTCCATGGAAACTCTGCTGACTGTGTGTATATGTAACCAGTATTGTCGTAGAGAGGTTAGCCTACCCATCCAACGGCAATCGCATTTTTCCGTCTAACTACGACCATATGTTTTTCACGGTTGTGCCTGGCCACTGCACTCTCGGTAACGAGAGCGCTTTTAATGACCCTAACTCACACCACGGTCTCCGTAAACGGTGATATATCGCACCCCTCCCCGTCTGACTACTAACCAATCTTGTTGTATCCTGCGTTGCGATTTATGCATGGTTTATTTGGAATCAGCTGTTCAATTTTACTCCAAGTGGCCTCGGTTTCGATGTGTTTTAGTTGGACTAGCGGTCACTGCAAGATGCATGCATCCGCTACCTAACATTAACGTTTAACACTACGTTCTTGTCTTTCTTTCTTCTTCTTCTTATTCTTTCGGTAGATCACGATGGGTGTGCGGCAGCGATGCATCAGTTCAAATGGCTGATGTACTCCTACTGCTGGTAATGATCCGATCATGCGGCGTTACGCTGTTGATTTTCTAGGACAGGCTTCCGAAGTTGCCAGCAGAGAAGTTGTCTCAATCCATAGCTGGGCGCTTTTTATGACCTATCTACTTAGCTTCCGCTTACTTGCTCTGATAACATTAAACTTCGGTGAAATAAGTTCCCTGTTGCTATGCATAACACACGGGTTTCCCATCGCGGCACCCAATCATCACCGCTTTGCACACTGGATGTACCCAATGTTGATGAACCTGCTGCGATCGAAACGAAAAATGCCTGTCGAAATTAGACACAGCTTGATGAAGTGAAGTTTCACTGGTCATCCAGATTGGTGAGTACCAGGCGGTAGTGGATCTTTGTAGATTTGGAGGACTCGGCAAATTGGGGAATAAATTGCTGCGGGCAACCTCCGCATGCTCTTCTGAATTGTCCACGTATCTGGTCCGAAGAATCCTTGTTTCGCTGCAGCAGCCATGAGCAGCACTGGTACCTTTATTTCAAACGAGGGCGTTTGGATTGAGAAATTCCCAGAGTGGTTCAGTTATCTTCCTGTCTTAGGTACTTTGTATTCAGGTGGTTCAAACTGATCTATGATCTGTCAACTTGCGGCTTGCAGCTGAATCTGGTGTTCGAAACCCATCCGCGACCCTTACATGTTTACGCACGGCTGATCCGGATTCCCTGATATCTTCACTGTATAAAGTTGATGGTGAGGTGTTGACACCGGTTTGACTAGATAATGCGAAGAGAGTCCCAGGCAACTGGGACAAATTGATCATGATGGTAATATTTCAGAGTGTCAGTCGAGATGTGCATTGCAATCACAGAGGTTTCAGCTAGATGCTCAGTAGTGATAAAGCTACTTGACTCCATTCTCGCGACCTTGCTGCGAACAGATGCCACACAAAAATGATGAACGGGAGAGCTTTCTTACTGAACGAAGCCAGCGTAGGCTGTATTTTCGCTCAATGGTAGATGCCAGAGCGTGCTCACATGTACCGCATGACAACTTCTATTGGGTCTCACCGCAAGAGCACGTTCGATCTAGCGGATGGCTCCTTGTTTTTCCAAGTGCCTACTTTGATAGCTGTTCCCATGAGATATTTGAGCATTTTATGAGGAATTCAGGTCGTTTGCTCTTTTATTCTTTGTGATTAATGGTGGTGAAGATGATTATGGTAATCAAAGGTTTTGGTGAGCCAAACATTTTCAATTTCGGATGCTTCAATATACCTTCGGGAGACATTGGAACTTTGGCACTAGCTCCGCCTTTTTGGGGTCGTTTTCGTGCTTTATCTCCCGGAACAAGTTTACCAGCTGGTTTCCTGGATATTCTTCGTTCGGACGGTGACCGAAAGGACTGCAAGTCTCCCCAAGTAATCCGGAGGTCACCGGTTCGAATCCACATAGGTGTGGGCGCCTCGCTGTGTACCTTCCCCTCGTACGATTGGTGGTGGTCCCGTGGCAGCAAAGCGTCGGTACAGTGTGCCGGCGTACTGCGGATTCCTTTTTTTACTAACAGCCTTCACCTGTCTCTTGCGATTCAATTTAAGGGCACTTTGCCTTATTAAATCTAAAGTTTTCTAGTACGTTTACCCTATATGGGGCTGATTATTATGTTGCTTAGTTGGTGATCTCCAATTGACCACTTCTCCCTCATTAGATTATCATCTTTTTATGCAGTTTATTTCACGGAACTTCTGTGCTCAACTTTTATGGCCATGTCTGTTGAACAGATGCCCTTCTCTTTTGACGCTCTCACTCCTTTGTGCACTTGACTATGATTTTATTGATCTCGCTTGTTTTTGTGATTCCCTTCATTTCATGCCGTTTATCCTTTTGTCACTTTACGTTTGACTACTTTACTGGATTGCTTTTTCTTCAGATCAACCGCAAACCCCGTCAAATTGGGCCACTCCTTCCACCTTCGGTGGGTAACTCCATTGCTGACGAACCCGACGACAAACCCCCTTCCATGGATCTCTTCAAATCTATATTCGCTTCTGATGAAGAGTTAAGTTCTTCTGATGCTGAATTGGATGTTGCAACCAGTACTGCATCCACCATTGAAAACCGAACAGTCCCTCGTCCTGATTTTGAGAACAGAGCAAACGGCTGGAGTCTGTTTGATCCGCCCGGCAATTCTACTTCAAACGACCGAGCATCATCTTTGGTCGCTCACTTGTTCGAACCAACTGGAGACGCAGGTGAGTGGCTTTTACAACACGTACCTTTCTTTTATTATTTGGACTATTGCTCGTTGCCATCGTCATTATGCTTGTGCGGTAGCATATCGTCAGTTCAAATAACTGCCGGTGGATAGTTCATCTCTGTTTGGTTAACAGAGGTTTTCGATTTCTTTAACCTCACGCATCTTCTTCATGACACTTTCCAGATCGTTATTCTGTAATTTTCATATCTCATGGGGACTGTTCAACATTTATATGTGCTGTTCTCTCCCGTACACAGTACTGTTGCATTCACGTGACCACAATGTGGCCTGAGTATCGTGCAGTCGCCTTAATCCCCGACCCTTGATAACAATCTGCAGCAGTTGGCCAGTAAAGCTACACTGGGTTTGTTGGAGTCATGATAGCCTACACTGTTCAAATAGTCAAGCAGCTGCATAGGATCGCCCACAGACCTACAGAAAACTACGTCGCCGACTATCCGCTACATCAGCTACGGTCCCAATGATCCAATTGGTCAAGGTTTACTATAGGAATTACGGTTCGCATTGAGATTGCGCATCGCGATCCAGTCGCAATACGAGTGCTTCACAATGACCCTCTAAAGCTAGGCAACCTTTGTTTAAGTCATAATAGACTACGCGGTTCGGGAATCTGACTTTCCAATAGTCACATAGTTACACAGGTCCATGTGCTACGTCACAGGTGCATAAACTACAGGAAGGCTGACGGGGAGAGAAGGGGACACTCAGTCACCACCTTTGATCGAGGTTCACGATTAAGAGAAGGGTTTGCGGTGGTACACGCTGTTTACACAATTCGGTTGCATTAGTATTACTACAATGTAGTCTACACATCGTTTAGTCTCTTTACTGCTCATTTCTTGCCGGCAAATTGCAGCTTTTCTGCCTAGAATGCAATATGTCCAGTTCGGTATGCAAAGCTTCCAATTTAACCTGAAAATCGTATATATATATATATATATATATATATATATATAATCCCATGCTGAGGCTGATGTTGCAATCTTGATGCTTCTTCACCGCGGTTGGGCTAAACCAACTTACACTTAAACTAGGTCTTTTTAAGCTGGATAAATTTCATTCCACTTTATTTGGTTTGTTCTGCCTACCTGAATAATCTTCTATTAACTGGCCACATTACTTACGTTAATTGCGCTTATCTTCGGTAACTTTGTTGCGTTTGTAGCATTTTTAAGTAACTTGTGGATACTTTTTCCTTATCGCGTATTCGTTGCTAACCAATTTACTTTATATGCTAATTTAGCGAAGAGTTATGCCACCGTATCTGTATGCATTATTCGATTTATTTTATTTCATCTTGTCGTTTCAAATGATTGGCTGTTGTTTGATATCTCCCGGTGTGGCTGCGCTTGATGTGTATGTTGACAAGGTGCCTACCTGTCTATTACCCACTACCTCGTCCATACTGGCTCTAGGAGACAGTTGGTCGTTGCTGGAGGGGACAGGGTGCACGGTCCTTGTGGCCGTGCTAGGCTCAAAGAGCGGTTTCATGCACTCAGTGTGGAGCGGACTACGGTCCAGCCACCGCCTTGTGTGCGGTTGATTCCCCAAATACAGCGTGCTTGTGTTTGCCTGTGAAGGAGTGTGGGCCGGCTCCGTTGATGAAACGTGGTTCCCATCCACATGCCTCCCGGTCTTATTCCTTCGGGTTTACACTGGATATGGGTGTGTGGATGGAACTGTCTTTGTTGAAGCGCAAGGCGCCCACGGTGCCTTAGTAGACGCAGGCGTTCTGTGGCTGTCCCCATGGAGACCGCAGGGACAAGCAACTCCGGAATTGGATACCGCCAACCGTATATTACCGAATATAAGCCGATGCATTTTGGACAGTTTTAAAAAAGTTCACATGCAACTTCCACCACGGAATTCACTGCATACCTCTGCTCTTATCTCCCATTCGCACAACCCACTTGTAACGGACGGTATTCCAGACAGGGATTTTAAGTGCCTATGGACACGTTACTATTGTGTCGAAAATTTCCGGTATTTTGCACATCTGACATTCATCATGGATGGCAGTAGCAAATCCAAAGCCCTTGAACATTATGTTATGCCAGGCGATCCGGTGCCTTAAAATTACAGCGTCGTCACACACCACTGACCCTTGAACTTTGCTCTCACCCACTGCTCTACTGTGGTTCATATGCATGAGGCCCCGACTACGCGAGGTGACCTGTCTGACACCCTCTCACCTTACCATATATTGTCGGCTATCTTACCTCTTTCATGTGACTTGATGTCTGGTCGATACACTATCCGGTGCGGTGAAAATCTGTTCTAACGACCCTACGCCCCACTAACCGCGATTATGAGCTTACGGTCACCATAACTGACCAATAATAGAGCAGGTTTCACTTGAACTCACTCAAGTGAGAACAAGTAGTGCTGACGTCGAAATCGTAGAGAAACAATTTTGTTTCTCTTTTGCTGATTTTTTAGTGGTCGGCTGATAAATGGACTTACCACTTTGAACAAGTTAGATGTTACTTGCGTCTCTTTCATCAAATATTATGCTTGGTCTCAAAGCAATTCTTTGCTAACTTAGGTGTTCCAGATTTCTTGCTTCCAAATTTTTGGTACACCTGTCAAATAGGACTGGCTAAACTTTACACACAGTTGTGCTGTGCTTTGCAGAGCTATTATGCCGCTATCGATAGTTATTTTTGTGCTTCTCTTGATTGTTTCTTTTGTGTTGGGCTGCCCAAGTGACTTATACTTGATCCAGTTGAAACATTCTCACTCTCAGTGTTCATGAATGCTTCACCTTCTCCTATATGCTTTACTGCATTCATGCCACTTAGTGCCACAATTAAGTATAAATATAACATAATCACCCTTCAGTAGACTGCCGCTGTTTGCGCGCACTTACCATCCCGAGACCACTGCCACCTGCTGTATTCTAGCGTTTTTTGGCTAATGCAGTCCTTTTGTCTGTGTTTTTCTATCGCCCATGTATGCAACCTTTACTCCTTTGTGCTTGTTTCGTAGGTGCTCCGCTCTCTGCCCTGTCACAACTGACAACAAAGCGTCATCCGAGACCTCTCTCAGATCAGCGACATCAACCGCATTCCTCTCCCGATCCAGCTCTTCTGTATGGTCCTGCACTACCTCCCATCTTGAGTAAGTTGTTCTGTTTACTTTGAACTGTCATTGGTTTGTTTGCCGCCGTTCCGCAATTGAGTTGAGAATTGAGCTCAAAGCTAACGCTGCTTAATCCGATTGCTTTGTTTATTAAAAGGGAACCTGTCACCCATGGGCCCGATTAAACTCACTTCAGTCGCTTTCCCCATCAACAATGACAACAGACCGTACTGCATCCGCATTCAGAAAGGATATATCTTCTTCCATGCGCGTTTATTATTCACATTACTCTCCCGTGTCAGCAAACATGGCGTTACTAAGCTTCGTCCAGTAACCATGGCAGTTAACTGATTACAAAACCATTAGCCTCTGGGTATCACTACTTTTCGAATTTCGTTCAATAGCCAGGTTGGCGGCGATAGTAACTTTATTATCCTGTTCCTGGCGTCGTATTACACTTCGATATGTGTTGTACGTAATAGGGCTCCCGTGTTTTGTACCTCCAGTTTCAGCGTTGTTTCTATCAAAGATAATCGTTTATCATCAATTCGATGTCCTCCTCGTTCATTGACGGACACCCGGGATATCACTTGGCATAGCCGTTAGCGTGAACTTTTAGCGCAGTTCCATCATCCTCTTTAGTTTTTCATAGTTATCTAACTTGGCGGCTCTTTTGCCGCTCGCTTCTTTTGTCTGACGACACTCATGTGAAACCTTTACATCACCGTATTACCTTTTGGTTTTCCCTGCGTCTTCTGTATACATTTTTTGAGGTTTTGGGTGTTAACTACCTACAGCCAACAAAGAGTTGACCGGCTTCGATTCGCAAAATTACGCCTCAGTGATTCACCGACGCCATCCGCCGTCTGTCTCCGTCTGTATCCCCACTATTTAATACCTTTTCCGATGAATGATCGGCACGCAATTTAGTTACCTCAGTGGGCGTGCATAATTTGCTTATACATTAATTTCACACCTGCCCATACAGAACATGAGAAACTGCTTGTCTTTGAAATTTTGCTTAACACAAACCGAGTCTTTGCTTTTGGTTTGTCTATACCCCTGATGTCCCAGTACCTCCAGGGGCATCAACACAGATTGGCGTCTCGAGTTAGTCCAGCTACACCCCAGCGGGAAATCATGTCGGTTAAGTCCACTAGATTCTCATGCGCAGCACTGGCGTCCGTTGAGTCCGTTATGGATCTGTTGATTTCCATCTGGTCTGCAACTTACCTTTGTCCATTAAGCTCTCATCTAGTGGACTATGCTTCTTGTTGCGGCTATTAGTGGTTTGGTTGAACTGTCACATTTTGATAGCTTTTTAGTTTGCCACTGCTAACTGTCTGTGTTACTCGTTCTCCTCCAACTTAAATACATTATCACTTCAGAATCGTTCCAGTTAGCTTTTTTGTTGTTTCTGCCATTAGATATTTCCAGCCACTTTTGCATTCTCACTGTATTTCAACTTGTCTTTCTCTGTGAATCATCAGATCCGTTCCATTGAACTCTTACATCACGTGCTACTGTTTCACGCTTACTCCGTATCAATACTTGAAGTTTTTCCGCCACTTCATCTATGCTGTTGCATTTTCACTAATGTTCCGTTACCTTTTAGACGAATACGAAAGTTCTACCTCTCTGCTTCAACAGACCACCATATTGGAACAGGTCATAGGGACGGTCAGCGTAAGTTTTCTGTCCTCACCTCCTTAGTTTGACCAGATGTTTCCCTTACAATCTCATGGCACCATTTTTCAAACTTTTCTTGTTTTCGTTTGTTCCGATTTCATCTTCGAATTACCTTCGTTTATTCGATCCCGCGTGAAGCGAAAGCTCACCCCTGACCAATACAAGTTCATCTTCTCGATGAGCCTATTCCACGACTTCGATGGGGGGAGGGGGGTTGGGGGCAGAATTAGATTGATGGCCTCAGGTTTTTGTGTCCTCTACAACACAGATAACGCTTCTGTTTATGTTTGGACTTTCTGTTGGCTTGCGACACGTCCCAGTCAACTTATCTCCTGTTGTGGAGTTACACTGTGTTGCGTTACTGTTCTTCCCACTTGTTAATACGCACAAGTCGAAGCCTTCATATCCGATATTTACGCCGGTATAACGAAATAGTGGTAGGTCGTTGCGAACAGCAAACCGTTCACCGGCTTACTATGGATTTATTACGGATTAAAAGCAAGTGCTTATCAATTTCTGTATGTGAGATCAAAAGGTGAATGCATCAAGACAAAGTAACACGTAACGGTGGACTTACCGCAATTCTCGCATGTACAAACTTTTGGTTGCATTTTCGCATGTACCAGTAACTTGAGTTAAGTCATCTAAGCATATTTTGCGTTTCGATCAGGTTTATCAGTCTCCAGAAATCCATCCACTTTGTAGACATAAGCTTGATGAACACGTACTATCGACTGCCTTTGGCGTATTGCGTTTGTTCCCATTCCTCCAATCCACCTTCGGTCCATACACCTTACTCACGCTCGACGATTTACACGATGATTCGGATTTGTTTTGCACATTTATGGTTTACAAACACATGAGCAGCAGATCCGATCGAATTTACGCACATTGAAGCCAGAGGAGGTAAGAATTGTGCGGAGTATCTAGGAGCATGGTTCGACTCGAGATAACTTCCTCGGATCGACCGACAACCGGGTACTGCCGTGTGCCATCTACAGCTCGTGGCGACGTGGTTGATTATGTTCGGGACTGCATTCTTTGGTGACCGTCATCCATCCCCGTACGAGCGCTTACACTGAGAAGTTGTATTGTTGTTATGAAGGGTCTGATGAACAGCCAATTGATAAACGCATTTGTCAGTGAGTTGGACATAGGCTACCGAACTGATATCCAGAATGCTCATCATTGACTGAATTTAAAACTCAAACCTCACAACGATTACTGGGTTCTCACTCTTGATCATTTGGATGTGTGAAGAGACTTTGTATGAGTAGAATTTCCTCAATCTAGACTCAGCCGAACGGTCATCACACGCCCGGAATGGCATTGTACGACCGTTTCTTCCTTTCGGAATCATCAGCATTGCGTATTCCATCTGGACGCTGTGGGGCTGGAACCCGCAACCCAACTGTTACCATTCCGTGGTAAAGATCACCGGACTTATGAAGTTTATTTTTAGCCACTTCTGGCCAACGCTCTATGTCATCGTAGACTGCAACCTCAAAATGACACATTGCTTTTGGCTTCGATCGGGCACTGAAATCGAGTCAAAACACAGCTCTTCACTTGGATCCATCTCAATTGACAGGTCTCCACATACCTGCTGAGAAGGACCTCGATGCCCTTAATGTCGTGAGTCATTGATGATCAGGCACCGCGGGAGACTCGAAGCTCATAATCCTTGTATTACGGATTGCGAGCGCAGCCACCTTAAGAACCACTGTCTTATACTTGTGTTTCGTCTTTACACATCAACTCAGAGGGAGTTTGTGTCCAGGTTGGATGGCTGATACCGTGTTCGAATGTTGGTAGACCTACTGTTGGATGATACCATAGATTTGAAAGGAGACTTCGCACCTTATGGACGTGACTAATCGAATTGGTAGCGGTTTCTCGCTGATAAGCACAAGCACAGCATCGATGAAAAGAAAGGAGCAATGGATAAGGGATAGCATCATCAGTGACCCGGGGCTTCGTGGGCACACGTAGCTCTACATGTTTTGTTTAAGGGCCCCACACATTTAACCTAACAACCTGGCCCATAAAGCATTGGCGGACAGACCTAGCTCCGGAATGCAACTATTTATTCCTATTGGGAGCTATCTGAAGCCGGTCTCATGCAGCCTCGAACGACTCAGAACGATTCGTCGGTATTTTTCTACTCTCTCGTGGGATCGCCTTCCACCTCCGGGAGTTTAGTTGTTTTTAAACACTTCAACCAAAAGCAACTTATCTTGACACTAGCATCCATTGAGCAAGAGTGACGCTCTCCCGTCATCGGGGACAACCGTTGGGGTCCGTGCTCTGCGTCAATCGAGTTGCTTTTACACCAGATAGACTCTTGCTTCCAGTGGCTAAGTTTCGAAAGAGTGTCACCGACCCTTCCATATTGCCTATTCTCCGTTCGCCTATCTGCTAAAAGTAGCTCTGAAGGTACCTCGAAATTATCGACTGTTGATGCCCATTGGATCACTGAGACACGGAGGACGTCGCACTACGTTATTCTACATTGTTCTTGCAATAGGTTATTCATCCGTGGGATCAACAGTCGAATACTGTTATGTTCACCCTCTGCTTTCTGGCCACAGATGGTCCGGTGCCGCACTCGGTAGAGCGTGAACCCGTTCACCCTGAAGTAGTGACTTGCTTCGTATCCTTGTTGTTCGTCCACCTGTCGTGCTTTGCTAATACTGCGCACATTTTTGTCACTGTTTGTGGGAACGCTCTGAAGCTGGTGGTTGTTGTCTGTTATTCCGATGCGAACATATAAACAACATTTACATTTGCATCAGTTATTGGAGCTTGTATTTCCTTTTACTGTTATTGTCAATCAAATGCGGAGATCTCTCGCCATTGCCATCGGATTGTTTTGTATGCATGTAATATTTTCATGAAGTTTTCTCATTGCATTTTACCACAGGCCGATGAAGTGCACTGGACTGATTCTCGATTGGTCAAAAAGAACGAAAAGCGAAAACACAAGCATGGGAAACACAAGCATCCAGATAAGCATAAGCATTCCAGCAAGCGGAGGCGAAATCACTGAGGATCTATCTCGTTTGACTCCCAAGCTTGAAATAACTTTGCTCTATTGCTGTACAGTTACCTACTTTTTCTGATCTTTGTGAAAAAAAGGAATCTTTTCAACCGGCAATTCATCTTTTTCAACTTTTCTGCACACATTGTGACATTGTAATGGAACTGACGCACACCCACCTACATTTCACGTGTGAACCTATGCTAGGTCCAAGTTTTAAGATGGTTTGCTAACAATCGGTTCACCTATTTACTATGTTGTGGTTTTGCTTTTGACACAAAGAGATAAGTCGCCAATTACGTACATTGTATGGTTCTCCACAAGCCCCTCTGGAATGTTGGTTCCTCAAATTGCTCCAAGAATCTTTCAAATATCGTGTACCAGTCCCTGTTTTCCCCTCGCCTTTTTTGGGCTTCAACAACGCTTTCACTGGCGACCCACGGGGATACGGTTGGTGCCTGTTTTTCCCCGTTTACTTCTTCGTCCTTTATGCCGCTTCTGCACAACAGGTAGTCTTTTTTTCCTCACTGCTTCGTCGGCGTTTCATAATTCTTCCCCTCATTGGATTCTTTCAAGGCAATTTTGGTTGACTTTGTACAGCTCTTGCTAACCCATATGCAAACCGAAAAGCAAGTTTCACCACTTGGGTGAGGTTATTGCGTTCCACTTCGCCTATCTCCAAATCTGCTCACGGTCGCTCCAGTTAAGTCTGTTCGTTGTGTGCGCTCCTAGCTGCTTCGGTTAGTGGGTGATAAATCAGAGATAAGTGTCTGTGATACGATCTAAACCGTGCGGGTTATATTTGTCCTCTGGTATAAAACGACACGATCTCCTCAATGAATATTATTGAATACTGTACGCTTCCGACGACGTCTCTGGTCCTACTCTTTCTCGAGTGTCGGACATTGTTATGGGGACCCAACGTCCCCATAATTCTCATAAGCTTAAACCACGGAAGGCAATAAGACTCGATTCAAACAAGTACACACGTTTCGATCAGCCTTCCAACTCGTGAGACATTCACGTTTCGATTGGCCTTTGTACCTCAGAAGACATTCCTATTTCCGGCCAATCTTTCTTTCAATCATAAGACATTCTTCCTTTTTTACCTAAGAAACGTTCAGTTCTCCAGTCCAGCCTCCGCATCTACCAACATTCACTTTTCAACATGTTCAGCTGACATATTTGCATAGTACCAATTTAGTTACTTCCAGGGTTTACTTACGCAAATCATTGGCGCCATCGAGGTATAAAAGAAACGCTGGACTGCGCTGTAATCGCCTTGAGCCTGACCGGTAAAAGTGCCCACGCGAAAGGCCTGTCTGTTGTCTTGTTCTCTTGGGTTTGGGTAGCTGCGTGTGAAATTGCGTTCGATCTAGGAACCCGTTCAACTCACGCGTATTAACCATGTTGCACCTAAGTCTCACGGGTCGTACAACTTCGAATTTTCTCGGTTACTTTGTTGTGCGTGAAATAGTTCCAAGCCTCATTCGTTCGGTCGACTAGGAGAGTTGATATCAGCGTGGCGTAACCAAGAGGCAGTTATAACAGACATCACACTTAGTCGCGATCTCGTCACTTCTTATACCACGCATATCCTGTTGTTTACTTTATCTCGACTCATACAACAAACAATCGTGCGGTAGCGTAGTTCCATCTGCAGCCGGTGCAAGCCACAAGCTAACAGAAGTTACACTTCAGTACTTATTGTGGATTCTTCCAAACAGTTTCACCACATTCCTCTTTCTTCCAGTTGCGCATACTGAACCTTGGGACTCACGAGCTAAGGATAACCTATTTTCGATCCCAACTGGAGAGGGAATCACTTAGGCATCGCTGCATCATGTTGTCAAGCCCTGCCGTCTCACGGGCACTCAGGAGTCATGACAGTGCACCGCAGTCAATCTTGTCTCACGTCGCTGCTTCGTTATAAGCTAGTGCTGAGTCCCAATCCAGTAGCGTCCGGCGAAGTTGCACACCGCTGATGAGTCACAACAGGGCGAAAGGGGCATTTACCGCTTTTCCACATTTGTAGTGACTGTCTAGCCACAGCTGTTCACGATGAATCCATTCAGTGCACTTCAAACACTCCCTACCACATGGAATTATGATGCATAGGCAACCTAGATACCTGCTCTTTTTTCTAATTTCGGTTCTTGAATATAGCGTTTCTTCAATAACTACGCATTTTTTGGAGGCTCTGGTAAATGACCTCAGCCAGGGTTATAGCAGGCGGTCATTGGGAACAAATGGACGTCAGCGCGTCTATACCACAATACAACCGACCTTGCTAGAGAAACGATCATCGTGCTGACATAGTCCGTTTTTCGTTATTATATCTGCTGATTGGAGTGTTGGACGGCCTCTTTGTAGCCAAGATTTGCCGAGACTCTACAGCATCGCTGAAATTCGGCTCCAGAATGCGATCTGTAACTGGTTAAAATGACCATACTGGAACTGTTTTCGCGGAAATGAGTGTTTGTCTACAGCTGTTGATGCTCGGCGACCACTGAAGTTGTCAGATGCAACTGCAGCGGTGAGGATTGTGGAGTGCCGCGGGATAATATTGCTGATGTATTTAAATGGTGTTGCCGTTTTGCTTTACGTCACGAACGCACTCACTCACCTTCGTCTCAGAATGCGCGTGGTTACAGTAATTCCTTACCTTCGTACTTTTCAAATTCCTCCTGCTTTACGGGTGACTACTGCAAAGGAGCTTCATTCGCCGCCGTCTATATGAACAGGATACTGGACAGATATTTTCTCTATGATGCTCGATCCTAATTCCGTGATTATCAACAGCATTTTTCTCATTAATTGGCAGATTCTTTGGCCATCTTAATAAGATAGCCGGGACGTTTGGACCGCTTATTTAACCCGGCTCATCTGCATGTAAATTTTAGTTGACTGGCTTCGCTCTACATTGTCGTGGATTATTTGCCTCCTTCGGCTAAAGCTGTAATCTTTTACTGCTGTGTCTACTGGCCGAAGCTAACCGCCAATGCATTCTTGTTTTTGAGGGCATTTGACGCGCTTCTGCTGGCATCGTATTATTCTCCTCTGTACTTCTCTTCTCAGCGCTCGTCCCCGTTAACGTCGTGCAAACTAGTATCTTGGTATCCTGTACGCACTGCTGCTTTTCTGTGGTGGCCATCAGCGTGCTTATTTGGAACAGCGGTTAACGTTTTCCATACAAGTTTCGCCTAAATGAGTTCAGTCATCTGATTTCAGCCGGCGCCACGTCACCTCACTGTATTTCCTCCGTCGAGCGCAGTCCACCTCTTCGTGCCACAACCGCTAATTATCTTTGTCACCAAATCTGTTTGCTGTCATTTTACTGCTGTGTAATCATGTAATTTTGCTACTTTCGAATACTTTCCTGATGTTGTTGTCAGTTTTAATTACGGTCAGTTGTCTGACTGTTCAACCGATGTGAAAGTAACACTCGTGTCATTAGGTAGACAATTTTCGTGCTTTCATGTGCCTTAGCAGCCTTCTAAAATACACCAGTAATCCACCTGCCTAATAAATCATTCAATGTTGTCTCTGCGTTGGCCGCATGATGACGGAATTCGCCATACTGAGTGCCTCCATAGTAGCCAACCTCGTCGTACACATCACTCGGATTTTCGGGGTAAAAATACGGCATCGCGAAGGGAAATGAGCACAATGTGTCCGGATGCACAGCGTAAAATCACCTGGACGTGTGCGAGTGGCTGAGCTTTTTTGAGCTCGCGCGTCGCAGTCAAGCGTTGCCGTTTTCTCTCATCTTATCCAAATGAGTGGTAGCATACCGTACACTGTCGACTGCATGTCGCGACCGAAGCTATCGTTCTCCATCCAAATTTGGATTCATTAGTTGCTTTTAACTAACTTACTGCCTTAATTCCAGTAACACTGAGGTATAGGGTATAGGCCAGAGGTGTCCAAACTTTTTGCAAGGAGGGCCACATTTTGTGAGGTAAAATTATGTCGGGACATATACAGTCAGACATTAAGATAATAACGACAATTACACATGTGCGAAAAGAGTTCAGACCTGATGATGAGGACGCGGGCCGGACTTTGGACATCCCTGGTGGTATAAGTCAGCGACGGTTGCCATCATTATCCTCCACATCTGGCGTTTAATCGCTTTGCAACAGTACCCCATGTAAAGCATCAGATACCACTTGTATATGGTCCCACTGTTTGTTTCAGTGTGCAGAGATGCATTTCCAACGTGTTTCCGACTAATGTAATGCTTTAGGACTAGAAGCATGAACTGTGATCCCAACGTTTCTCCCTCGATTTGGAGTCCCGCTATACCTATTTGACGAGTACACATGGGTAAGAAGCCGTTGGTGGTGTTCATTATTGAGTTTCAGCAGCGCCCAGAAGTTATATGCCTCAGATATAATCACAGTGACCGATTCGATCTAGCATCACTTCTGAATGAGTCGCAGTCCCAATTGAGCTTACGTGTCCCAATCCATGGTATGTTTCAAAGTGACGCATGTGTGTATTGCTTATTTTGACCTGACAATGGGGCAATACTAATGCAGTTGCTCGTATCCATTTCAACTTCGGTAAGTATGTAGCGAGAACGACGCGGGAGGGGCGCAGAGTGTGTATTGCCACAACAATGTGCAACTCACCAACCCGTACAGATATGGACCGTGTTTCCCTCCCACGACACACCGCGGATGCGGATTTGTGAGACGGGCCATTCCATGCGCCTGCGAGCTTGAGCCTCGGAACAATCCCTCCATGTTTTCATCCAGTATCTCCGCTTCGCACTATACGATTCTGGCCAGCCAGGAGTCGTTCGAAAGCTAGCGATTTGTTTTCCCGTGGCTGCATCACTCGGCCCGCGTTCAGTCCTGTGGGCTTCGCTACCGGCGCATTTGTCTGATTCACTACGTTCTCGACAAATACCTCCTCTTTTTTTCTGGGTCCAGGCTCGTTACCAGATGTCGCTCGTGATCCGC
>CALYDF020004407.1:0-18236 GCA_944474145.2 Dicrocoelium dendriticum
TAACGCTTCAGGAGGTCAACTTAATCTCATTGGTGAGCTGCAGTGTGAAATGGTTTTTGGCGTTGCTCAGGCAAACGGTGTCGTGTACATTACTGGACTGTCACATTTGAATCTGCTTTGACTCGACTGGATCCATAAGCTCCACCTGTTCGACATTTCCTTGAGTCAAGTCTGCAAAACCCTCCGGCACGGATATACGAGACTCTCTCCGGAAGGTGACGATCCAAACAGCAACCAGATCGAGCAGCCACGAAGGAAATTCCCGTCTGTGTTTTGCAACGTCTTGGGAAAATGCACAAAGAACAAAGCAAGCCTTACTCCCAAAGGCGGTGCCAAACCCATATTCCGACCCAGAAGACCGGTACCGTACGCTGCGTTGCCGATTGTTGATGCGGAACTTGATTGTTTGAAGCCGACCGACGTCATCCAAACTGTGAACTATTCAGCTTGGGCCGCACCTATAGTTGTCGTTAAGACGACCAACGAAACCGTTCGTATCTGTGCTGACTTCTCTATGGGATTGAATGCTGCTTTGAAAATGCACCAGTATCCTTTGCCAGTCCCAGAAGATTTATTTGCTAACCTCAGTGGTGGCGCTTAGTTTGCAAAGCTAGATTTGTCAGATGCTTACTTTCAAATTGAAGTCGACGATGCTTCAAAGGAGTTGATGGCAATCAATACGCACCGAGGTCTTTAGCAGTTCAACCGTTTGCCGTTTAGTGTCAAATCAGCTCCCGCGATTTTTCAACAAATTATGGCTACGAAGTTATCTGGGTTATCAACAGTCGCAGCTTACTTGGAAGACATCATAATCAAAGGGGCTACCTTTCGACAGCTGACGGAAAGACTGGAAGCAGTTCTCCACCGCGGTAATGACTACGGTTTCCACTTGAAAGCAGAAAAGTGCAATACAGGCATGAAGTGTGTAAAATATCTTGGCTTCATCATCGACAAGGATGGCCGCCGTCCGGATCCTTCCAACATAAGTACCATAAAACAGATGCCTCCCCCTAACAATGTCACGAAGCTCAGATCATTCTTGGGGTTGATCAGTCATTACAGCCCTTTTGTGCCAGAAAAGCATCAGCTACGTGAACCGCTCAATGAACTACTGGTAAGGGATCACGAATTTGTGTGATCTCCTGAATGTCAACCGGCATTTGATAATATCAAGTCTATATTGTGTCCTGACCTATTGCTAACGCATTTCAATCAAAAGCTGGAGATCATAGTTGCTGTTGACGCGTCCAACTCCGGAATTAGAGCAGTCATATCCCACATTTTCCCCAATGGTTCGGAGAAAGCTGTGTCACATGCAGCCAGATCACATACTCCATCGGAACGCAACTATGGACAGATCGAGAAAGAAGCATTGTCTTTAGTGTTTGCTGTCAAGCGATTTCACAAAATGCTCTATGGACGAAAATTCACGCTGTTCACTGACCACAAAATCTTGGTCGCAATTTTTGGAACAAAGAAAGGCATTCCAGTCTGCACGGCCAGTCGTCTCCAACGCTGGGCAATGGTTCTACTTGGTTACGATTCCGTGGTGAGATATCAATCTACACACAACCTTGGTCAAGCAGATGCGTTATCTCGTTTAATTGGTACACCGCATCAAGAACCAGAGGTTTTAGTATTGGATCAAATCTCCGTAGAACCACAAGTAAATCAAGTTGTGTCTGACATTTTCGGTGTCTTACCAGTAACGTTCGAAATGGTACAGGAAGCGACCCATTGTGATTCTGCCCCACAACAAGTGATCGATTTCCACCACAATGGCTGGCCTTAGAGGGTTACAACGCTGGAGCTTCAAAAATTCCACCAACGAAAGGAAGCACTATCAGTCGCCAGTAATTATCTGCTGTTCTCAAATCGCGTCGTCATTCCTCACATCCTTCAATAAAGAGTCCCCCGACAATTTCATACTGGCCACCGAGAAATGAATCATATGAAAGCGCTGGTACGAAACTATGTGTATTGGCCCCATATGGATTCCGAGATCGAGAATTTAACGAAGGAATGTCTCCGATGTGCCCGTGTACCTAAACAACCAAGGAAGACGGAACTGAAATCCTGGTTACTACCAACGGAACCATGGTCAAGGGCACACGTCGACTTTGCGGGTCCAACTGATGGTCATCAATTGCTCATCGTTGTCGATGTCCACAGTAAATGGCCAGAGGTGAATCCATTGGTGAGAACCACAGCAGCAGCCACTGTCTCCGCTCTCCGACAGATATTTGCTCGTTTCGGTGGTACCCACACGTTGGTTTCCGATAATGGAACACAATTTACCTCATTTGAATTTGTCCTCTTCTGTCGCAGAAACGCGATCGTCCACGTAAGGTCTCCAGCTTCCCACCCACAATCGAACGGACAAGCGGAACGCTTTGTGGATACACTCAAAAGAGGTTTACTAAAAATGAAATGACACATTTCTGCTGACGTATCTCACAACTCCGTATCCGCAGACACCGAACTCCCTATCTCCGGATGAAACTTCGTTTCAACGAAACATCCGTGTGCCGCATGATGCCCTCAAGTCCAGGAAAGTTCAGTTGCCGTCCCGCAACAATCAGATGGAGCGTCAATTCAACATCCGACACAGTGGTCCGTAGCGAACCTTTAATGTTGGTCAACAAGCTCTGGCGAGAGATTATCGCATCCACTATCCTAAATGGGCTATGGGCCATGCTATGCAAACGTGGTAACGGGATCACCGGTATCCAGGTTGGGACAGCTATTTGGGTAAGACATGCCAATCAGCTGCCAGAGGCAGGGACTGGCGAACAACTGCAAAAACAAGTACCAGCAGCGCAGTTACCTGTGAACATACTGTCCGAGGCTGTTTAAAGCGAAGACTACCCAACATGCCCCAACACAGCAAGCACAATATTCGTCCCCGAAACCTAGCAACGAATAGGCCGAAGTGGCGACGCAAATTCTTGTCACCCACGCAAGTCAGCCCCAAACTGAAATTGTACAACACAACTCAATGGGGTAAGTGTTAGGAAGGCATACGCGAGTCGAACAAACCAGGACCCTATCGCCGAGGCCGGCGATCCAAACTCCTTCAGCCTGATTGGGGCGAACAGTGAACCAACCAGGAGAAGCGGCCAATGAACCCTACTATCGCTCACCAGGATACCTCTCTCATCGAATTATAGAGGATGCGGCCCTAGAATCCTAAAACTTGTGGTTCAGTCAGAGCAACAAGCAAAGGATGCTTTGGATTGATGGCGGAGAAATCGGAAACATCTTCCATCCGAAATTCGGTTAAAGGTCGCAAACAATTCACACAGCTCAAATATTAAAGCAACTGAAGCAGCAAGTATACCGACGAATTTACAGAAGTGTAACTTGACTGTTGCTTTAATTGATTCTCACGTAGGTCTAAACGAAGGTTGGGACGCACCTTGGCCGAATCAAGTTGCAAACGCGTTATCCTTCGTAACTATCTGTAATAATTCAGCATAACTTCTGTGTCTCTTAATTACACCCATTTGCTCGTATCGATCGTAGTTATTTTTTAAATGACGAAGCAGCCTCCTTGTGGAATTTGCTGCAAGATCGTCGGACATAGAGCAAATGCGATTTCATGCAGTCTCTGCAGCGCAAGGCTTCATATTTCGTGCGTTGGTCTGACTCTAGACCAATTTCGTATAATTCAGGGCATTCAGAGCGAATTTTTGAAGACCGTTTGTAAGCAATGCCAAGCTAATCTTGTGCAGAATAAAACGGACACGTCTAACAAGCGGATCAACACAACGAAGTGCTCTAGAATGCCCAGCTCGCCTTGTGCTTCACCACAGTCAGTGAAGCAGCCAACGCCTAGTACCTCATCGCATCCATCGCGGAAACAAGGTACTAATGTTCAATCAAACTCTCCCTCAAGACCTACTATATGTTCAGCTGACAGTAAAGTTCCAATGTGCGATAAACAAATTGAGGATAACGATTGGAGAGTACAAACATCGAAGAAACCAAGACCAATATCTAATGACCTGAGGCGCCGTAGCCTCATGATCTTTTACGCACCTGAGTCCGGTGATTCTAATCCTCAGGTGCGTTATGCACATGACGTCGAATATTTGCAATCATTGATTGACAAACTACTCGATGTAAATGAGGACGGGCTCAAAGTTCAGCAGATCGCCCGTCTAGGAAAGAGAATGGAGGGCAAAAGTCGGCCCATGAGGGTGACATTTGCCGAAGAAGCAAGTACCAAGTTACTATTGTCTCGCCTTAATAGGCTGAAGGGTATGAAGATCCACGTGCGCGCTGACTTAGAACCGGCAGACAGAGAGAAACTCAAGTCTGCCATGATTGAACTAAAGCGGCGCACGGAGGATGGAGAAACAAACCTCCGTATCGTAAATTTTCGAGTAGTTGCCCGGGTTCCTCCACGAATCCGGATCAACAGGTTGCTAATACTTCAGGCGCGCCCAGCGGGTCCTACCGCGGTCTGCGCGTAGCCTTTACTAACGTATGCAGTTTGATGAACAAGCGTGATGTGCTGTACGACTTCGTAAGCTCTCAGCGACCGGACGTATTAGGCCTTGCTGAGACATGGTTAAACTCCGAGGTAAACGCCCAAGAAGTGGAAATCACCGGCTACTCATGCTTCCGCTGCGATAGACCATCAAATGATCGCGGTGGCGTTCTACTTTACATAAAGTCTTCCTTGTGTGGGAGACTAGTGAGCGCCTATCAAAGCGCTGATGGTCTATGTGAGCAGTTATGGTGTTCGATACACCTCAGACGCTGCGAGTTGCTCGTGGGCGTGGTATATCGCAGCCCACTGAGCCGCAGCTTGGACTGGTTGCCGCATGTCCGCAACCACATGAGTCGTCCGATGTTCCTACTCATGGGCGATTTCAACTTGCCCCGAATACAGTGGCCTGAAGCTGAACTTCTCCCCGGCCACTGTGAAGTCGAGAGGAAGTTTACGGAGTTGCTATTTGAAACCGCGGCCACACAGCACATCAACCAACCGACACGCATTACAGCGCGCGCAACTCCATCATGCTTAGACCTGCTGTTGACTAGCTGTGAGCAGCGTGTACATAACATTCAAGTCTTAGAACCTCTGGGAGCGAGTGACCACTCAGTGATCATAGGCAGTTTAGAACTACCGCTACCAAATCCTCTCCCACTAGAGTCAACCTTCAACTATTGGAAGGCGGACTTTAATGGCCTCATTCGAGCAGCGAGCCAGATAGACTGGTCTTTACCACAGGATTCATCTATTGAAACCTGTTGGGCTATCATTAAAGAGGGAGTGAAATCGTTGTGCGCCCGATTTGTGCCCCTCAAATTTCGGAAAGTTGGGCCAGTCAAACCACATTGGTTTGACAAAGAGTACAACAAAATGGCCCGACGGCGACGTAGACTATGGAACAAATTCGTGTTATCTGGCTCTGATGAGGACTACAATGCGTACAAGGTCCAGCGAAATCGCTGCAACAAGGCGAAAACAAGCAAACGCAGAAGCTTCGAAGAGGAGCTTGCAACTGCCGCAAAAACTGCTCCCAAGAGGATCTTCGCATATGTGAAGCGGCGCCTAAGGCCTATAGCTAATATCCCAGTGTTAGAAGGCTCAGAAGGACAGCCTCTAACCTCAAGTACAGATCGTGCGTCAGCATTGGCAACGCACTTCGCCTCCGTATTCGCAAGTGACCAGGTGTCTGTAATGAGTTCGACGAGCACCGCTCCAGCCGAACTTAACAGCCTGGACTGCAATATTGAGGATGTACGCAAGATTCTAGCAAATCTTGACGGGACGAAACCTGCTGGGCCAGATGGTATACACCCACTAATCCTCAAGTCATTATCGACCATAATTGCACCTTCTGTAACTGAACTGTTTAACAGGTCACTATCCACTGGTCTACTACCGGACGACTGGAAATGCTCAGTCGTAAAGCCTATCCCGAAAGGTGGTAACCCAAGCAAAGTGGATAACTACCGGCCGATCTGCCTGACGGCAGTTTTGGCAAAGACGCTCGAGAAGATTGTGAAGAAGAGCCTACTGCAACTTCTCGAGTCGAAAAACCTGTTAACCTCCGCACAGCATGGTTTCCTGAAAGGTCGTTCGTGCATCACCAACCTACTGTTGACGAGGCACGAATGGTTACAAGCGCTGAACAAAGGCCAATCGGTTGACGTCATTTACATTGACTTCAGTAAGGCTTTTGACAAGGTTAACCATGCAGTGCTCCTTGACAGACTGAGGATGTGCGGTGTTGGTGGTTCGCTGCACAAATGGATCACCAATTTCCTTGTGGATCGAAAGTGGAGAGTCCAGGTGGACAACCATCTAACAGACTGGTATCCATCGAGCAGCGGCGTGCCCCAAGGCACTGTACTGGGCCCGATATTGTTTCTAATCCATATAAACGATGTGCCTCAGCTACTACAATCACATTGTGCTTTGTTCGCAGATGACTTGAAAGTGTGGAGAGTAATCCGCACACTCAATGATTGCGATTTACTTCAGCAGGATCTCGACTGCCTCTCAACATGGTCTGCAGACGTTAACCTTCCGATCAACCCTGCCAAGTCGCAATTCATGAGGTTGGGTAAGTGTGATCACGGCCGAACGTACACAGTGGCTGGACAACCGTTGCATCCCGCTCCTTTCGTGCGCGACCTCGGTGTACTCTCACGCTGCGACCTGAAGTCCATTGACAACACGAATAGGCTGTACCAAAACAGCCTTCGTATGCTTTGGGCTCTCAGGCGCAGCTTTAGCATCTGGTCCGAAGAGATTGCCACTCGCCTCTTCGTCTCGATAATACGACCAATGCTAGAGTACGGCACTCCCGCATACTGTCCCATCACCCGGGGCGAAGTAGAAAAGCTTGAGCGGGTGCAGCATGTAGCCACCAGGCTGATTCCCAACTTACGAGGTATGCCATACGAAGACCGATGTAAGAAACTAGGGTTATACACCCTATCTTATCGTCGACTGAGGGTTGACCTCATCATGACGCACCGGATATTACATCTGGGTGATTACCCCATGTTGAGACAACTACTTCATCTACGCACACAAAGCTGCACGCGAGGACACCGGTATAAACTTATCGTCCCGGATTTGAAGCGGGTCGCCCATCAACTCTGTTTCGAAAGAAGAGTGGTAAATGTCTGGAACGACCTGCCTCAGCATATAGTAGAAGCGAACACAGTGGCTAAATTCAAGATGCTACTAGACCAACAATTTGCAGAGGCAAAGTACAAAGAGCGAAACGATAAATAAAAAGTTCATGTCCGAAAACGACGAATGATGCAGCTACACAGAGCAACCTCTACTCGCTGCTTCGCACCAGTTCTCAGTTCTCAGTTCTCATTAACCCATCAAATAAAAGAGTAACTGCCGACCTCCCATCGGTCGGCATTCTCCCACACTTGACAGCTTCACCTCTCTGCGGGCTCCTAGAGACCGAGAAACTGGCCTGCTTGTATACAAATGCTCAGGGACTTTCTAACAAACTGGCTGAACTGAAAGATCGCCAAGCTTCCGGCTCGTATGATGTCATTGGTGTCACCGAGACATGGTTGCACACGGGGATGACGGACGCTGAAGTATCGCTTCCTGGCATGTCGCTGATCCGGAACGACATTCTCACAAAAGGAGGAGGGGTAATCCTGTACTACAGAAACGACTTACAGTGCAAAGCCATGGAGGATTCAGATTCGCAGTTCCCCGACTCTCTTTGGTGCCGGTTGCAGTTAAAAGGCAGGGACGCTTGCCTTATTATCTTGGTGTACCGCGCCCCTAACTCAACACCCGAAACCGACTACCATCTAATGGCTGCTTTAAGGTGCAGTTTACAACAAAAGTACACTCACATTCTTATCATGGGTGATTTCAACGTACATTGTTTAGAAGCCCCTGCCACGACCGGAGAACAATTCAAAACCGATTTACAAGATCTATTAACTACTGTTCCTCTTTACAACCACATCACTGTGCCCACTCGGTTCAGAACTGGTAACACGCCATCTGTGCTAGATCTTGTGCTTACCAACGAGGAGCATATGATTGGTGCGTTGGTTTTAGACTGCCCGTTGGGTCGCAGTGATCACGCAGTCATCAGTTTCAACTTCGTCTGCTATGCACAATATCGGAATGAGAACGATGAGACTGCGCGAACCATCACAAGGTACGATCGACTCGCCCAGCTAGTCAGCGCCACAACATGGTCTTTCCTCGAAGAAGAACCCCCGGAAGTCGCCTGGCTCGAGTTCGTCAACACATTCAGTCAGTTGATTGCACAGGCTTCAGAGATAAAAGCTTGCAATAAGTGCAAATCAGTTTCTTTCGTTAGGAGCAGAACCGGAAAATGGATGACAGCACGCAACGCAGCATGGCGAGTGTACAGAGAAGCTCCAGCACCAGAAACGTGGGACAACTACGTAGCCCAACGTAACCACTGCACTAAACTGTTAAGAGAAGACAAAGCCGCCTATCAGCAGAACATCGCAAAAACCTTCAGTGCTAACCACAAGCTTCTCTACAAGCACGTTAATAGCCTACGAAAAGTGTGGCAAGTATTTCCTCTACTCAAGACGGCTGATGGCCCAACAAGAACGTCTATGGAAGCTGCAAACGCGCTGCAGATGCAATACGTTCCCACGTTTCAAAGTCTTGCCACCAAGCGATCCACCAAGCTTTGTATTCTGCTCACCAGGACTAACCCACATCAATTTTACCGCAGAGGCTGTATTGCAGAAGCTGAATTCTCTACGCAAACACAGCTCGCCGGGTGTCGACACCATTCGTCCAGAGGCAATGGGAGCAGCAGCAAACCAACTGGCAGGACATTTAGCTCAGTTTTTCCAGCACTGCTTAGACCAGAACCAAGTTCCCGCCATGTGGAAGCTTGGAATAATAAGCCCGATTCACAAAGGTGGAAGCAGAACTGATCCTTCCAACTACCGCCCAGTAACCCTTCCTCCTATACTCTCTAATGTCACGGAATCCATAGTTGCCGATGCACTGGTGTGCTATCTGGAAAACTGCAATCTCATCACTCCTGAACAGCACGGTTTCCGTCGACAGCGGTCATGTACAACTAATTTACTCATTGCACGCAGTAGTTGGACCGAGGCAGCTGACGCTGGAGAAGGTGTTGATGTGATCTACTTGGATTTTTTCAAGGCTTTCGATCGCCTAGACCATCGGATACTACTATCCAAGCTGCAGCATTACGGGATCGGCGACCCTCTTTTAAGCTGGATCGCCAACTTTCTATTTCAACGGCAATTAGTGGTTAGAGTTCGGAGCTGTTTATCGGACCCCATACAAGTTGAGTGTGGTGTGCCGCAAGGCTCGATTCTAGGTCCACGTTTGTTTTTGGTGTTTATTAATGACCTTGCATAGGAAATCGCTTCAAACTTCCTAATGTTTGCCGACGATATCAAGATCTGGCGCAGGATCCAGGCGAACGCCGACCAACATGTGCTCCAAAGTGACTTAGATACAGTGTATCAATGGTCGATCCAAAACTTATTGCATTTCAACGTCAGTAAATGCAAGGTGCTTTTTATCGGACATCAAAGCAGCTACTCATACCGACTCGGAACGCATGTACTGCAACAATCAACTCTCGAACGTGACTTGGGTGTCCTGGTTCAGTATGACTTGGGTTGCTCCAGGCAATCCGAAAAGGCCTCGAAGACTGGGAACCAACACGTTGGGCTGTTGAGGCGGGCGTTTGGACAAATAAACAGCTCCATATTTCGACAAATGCTCAGTGCGTATGTTCGCCCCCATGTCGAATATGCAATTCAAGCCTGGCATCCATGGCTGAAACACGACCTTAATGCACTGGAGCAGCCACAACGCCGGGCATCTGAGAACGTCATTGGAATGCGCAATCGGTCCTACCAGGAGAGGCTGCGACGACTAGGATTGTTCAGTGGAAGCTATCGCAGGCTACGAGGCGACCTGATTATGACATACTTGATTCTGCGAGACCCACATCATGTGTGCCGCCCTTTACTGAAACTCAGCAGCAATACAAACCTGAGGGGCCACTCATTAAAACTCGCAGAACAATACAGTCGTCTGGAGTGCCGCAGAAATTTCTTTTCCATCCATGTCTGTCACCCGTGGAATGCTCTCCCAGAATCGGTCGTTTCTGCACCGACACTAACAATATTTAAAAGACGGTTGGATGATGCACTCATCCACTTACACTTTGTTGCTTAACACTATGTCTCCATCCTACACCTGGAGTTTACCCTGGAATTATTTGTTGTTAACTGTGGGTGTTGTGAATCTAAGTGGATCGCAGGACTGCAGCGAAGCAAACGATAAGTCCTTATTTTCGTATTTAAAGTATTAACTATTTTACTATCCTCTTCATCATAATTGTTATGTGGATATCCCCACCAACTATCCAACGGGGCTTGTAAAGCAATGCTTCTTAACCCGTATAAATTCATTGTTCATTGTTCATTGTGTGAGTTACCACATTTTTTCGCATGAACCAGGGATGGCTCAGTGGCCAAGGTGATGCATAATGATTATCCGTGTGCAGTCATCCTTAGCTGATAAAGTTGCCACAGGGAAAGAGGCAGTTGTGAACCTAGGTAACAGCGTCTCCAATGTACTGAAAAACCAGTGTTGCATGATTGTTGCGTCGCAACGGAAACTTCACAGTTACTGTGTCGATTATATGTTCCTCCATGGTAAACACAAGGTCAAGATGACCATCTTGTTCCCTGTTCTGATTATCGTACGGGAGGTACTGTGATCCTAAATATTAGGCCAGTGACCCGCTCTTGTAATATGGCTTTAAATTACTCCCTGAGATTGGCCGGAACTTACACAGCATGCAAGTTGAAGTCTCCGGCAAGGAAGTGACGCTTTGGCTACACTTGAAAGTCTTTCAAGCAATAGATAAACGGTTGTTTATTTCCACAAGTGACATCAAGGGCCGGTATGCAATGGCCACCAAATATCATTCGCCAAGCCTGAGTTGCAAGCGGCACCAAACCCAGTCAAAAACTTGGGTCTCTGATATTTAAGTAGTTTAAATGCCGATCACTGCAAGGGTACAACAAGATGCCGCCTTAGTGGATCATCTCGTAGCAGAGATATATATGGTACGGAGGTCCACGCTTCAGTGATTTCCTCGTTTTGCCAGGTTTCGGTTACCGATTATCGTTTTGAAGCAACAAGAAGATATAATAATTTGTAAGTTCATATAATGTCACTTAGTCAAATATTCGTTATGTTGGAGTGCACTCGATTTATTCATATCATCTGTTTTTTCCAGCATGATTTTATTTTCCGACACCTACTTTAGCTAACTGCTGCGGCAGTTTGTTCCACGCATTCTCAACTCTCCTTCGAAACAGAGTTGTTGGGCGACCCGCTTTAAATCCGGGACTACAAGCTTGTATCCGTTTCCATGTTGGATGCTTTGGACACACATATGGCCCAGTGGACTCAGCATGGGACAACCAACGAAACTACTGTTTATTGCTTAAATTATCCGTGCGGCAAAATTTCCACATTTCGTCGTGTAGCCATCCCTGTGCCTACAAGGAATGACTAGAAGGGGACGTTTGGCGCGTTAATCGTAGGCAATGAATAACCAAATAAGACAAGTCAAAATAGGTATGAGAAAATGAAAAACAAGTCGCCATTTAGCTTTGTGTAAATTGCGAAACTTGCCGCAGTTGGATAACTTTGATATAGTTCACTGGGTGGATATAGTTCGCTGGGATTGAATGCGAAACGTAAATCCGTTCTTTCCGCCGACAGGATCTGTTAAAGGAATGTGGGGAAGGTTGCAACCCCTTCTATTACAGTGTGCTAACATCATCCTACTCTGCAAGTTCTGACCCAACGTTTCCCTATTCTAACCTCGTCATGCAATCTGCCATAGCCGTGGGGATGAATTGCTTGCCAGCATAAGCGGCTGGCAGAAATTTGCCTCATTCGTGACTACATTTTCCTTTATTCATACGTCCGATATCTTATTGGCTGACGGGAAATGTCCCATGAGAGGGCTACGCGTCGGTGAGCACAAACAATTCAGCCGACGCACGGCCTAAAACACCTGGGAAATCTCGTAGTATCCACTATGTATGCATTCATTGTTAGGACGTTTGACTGAGATTGCTCGATGAGCCTAATCACCTTACCCTATTTTCCAGCACAGTGCTAATTGTGAATGAACATAGGGGCGTCCCAACCGATTTAATCGGGTTGTCTTTATACCTGTTGGTCAGGGCTAGTCTAGGTCCGCAATTGATGATTCAGGGCGCAGGCTTCCTGCGTACAATATTTTGTAGCTGATCAGACTACAATATTTCACTGTTTTTATTGTGAAACACTAAATATGCTGTTTGCGTTTGACAGGCTCTTAGTACAATTTTTTTAGTTTATATAGATTAAATATCTCCGGTAAGTTACAAATATACGCATTTTTAGCCCTTCAAATTCGTTCGTTTATTTCGGTGTCAACAGATGTTGTTAGTTGTCTTGCTGTTTCTCTCAGAATATGATCATTATTCCCCAGTTGGTTACGGATGCCATCTGACAAATTCGATTGATATGCGAAGAATTCGAAAGTTGCCAGCTTTTATTTCATCTAACTGAAATGTGATTATGAGCACAACAAGTTACGTTAGATCTGAAATGAGCCTGTTGTTTGGAGAGGACCACGTTCAGTTTTACTTTGGGATCTCGCATTTTATTCACGTTGCTTGTGGCGTGGAAATTACACAATACTTGGCCTGCCGAATACGGCAAGAGTTCGTTCGAGCCGTCACAACTTAGACTTGCCAGCGTTCAGACGCAAATGCTAAGGCTAATCGCGTTGTTTGTTAACATGTGTGCCTTCGCGCATTCAGGTTACGTTTGCAGATCCTAGCCACTGATGTCAATTAGAACCAATTTGTCGATAAGTGCACCTGAGGTGAAAAATGGCTGGTTCCCTGAATTTGAGTCCTGCCGGGTTGGGCACAGCGCCATGGACAACAAGATGGTATTTGAGTCACTAAAGGGTAGACGTATGCATCGACAATAAACTTGTGATCTCTTCTTATTGTTTTAGGAATCGGTCGGCCATCAGGACCCGTGCTGTGGTTGTTTATTGATGGCTAACATAGAGTTCCACAGCCAGCAGTTTACAAACGGAATGTAATTACCGCAAAGGTCAAATGAAGATAGTTTGCAGAATGCCGAACTGTAATGATGACACCATTTTGAACTAGAGCAATTACATGCACGCTCAAAAAGGCGGTTAACTCACGCGTAGGATTTAGCTACATGTCTGCAAAAATTGTCGGATTAGGTGATGGAATAGGGTAAAGATTCCAGCAGTTTTATAGCTGCATGCACAGAGCCTATACACGCGTGTCAAATAAATGTTGGTCATTGAGTGTGCGCAAAGATAGTAGCGTATAATTCCGAGAATTGGACAAGTAGTCATTTGGTTCGATCGTAATGCACAAAAGCAAAGATACCATATTCAAATACGTCTGAAAAGGCAACCATCTCTGCAGCATAGGGTGAGATGAACAATGGAATACGCAGGACTACCTGACTGGATGCGCATTCCATGAGGACGCTGATTGTTGCATTTTAACCTGTACGTTCTTGGATACCCAATTCTTCGATATCAGTCGTTTTCATAGATTTAACGCCGTTACCCAAAAAGCGGTAGTAATAAAAATAAACCCCTATTTTAGTTTGAAAATCTCATCATCTATAAACTGCTGCAATTTAAACATAAAGCAATATGAATACTAGTTTTAATTAATTTCGAGCATTTAAATTAAAATGCCTTTTTTTGAACAATTAGAAAAAACAATTACTACTTGATGCTATGCACTCGACGAAACACATTGACTCGTATAACCAGCGCACCTCTGCAGGGAATAACTGCACGTTATATTTACTTCCAACTTCATTACACGGTATTTTTGGAAGAGTTTGCATTTGTCATACTACGGTGAATGGGATGTATCATTTTCACTACCAGCAAGGCAGATGGAAGTATTTTCGGTGTTAAACCATAGAGATGTATAGTGCAACTTAGTGTGCGGATCACCTAGTTTGACTAACGTTTGGAATCCGGTAGGAACACCCAAATTGTCCGCTGTTCCGTCTGTACAGATACCCAGGAAAATCAACCAACCAGTAACTATTGATAACTCACTGATGACCAATCAATAGGGCTCAGGTAGCTTGGTACCTGTTTTGAAACAGATGACTTGGTTACTAATTTTGTTTGGCTACCGATTGATTACCCGGTGCTCCTACTTACATTTGTCCCCCGTAAAATATCAGTTTACCCATTTTGGGGTAACTACCCCCAGGTTGTGAATCACTGATCTACATGAATAGGTTGCACATTTAAGCAGAGTATATGGCAATATCTGGTTACCTATTCTGCATTTTACTTGACCAAGTTGAAGCACTTACCCGGAGTGTTTGGTACTCAAGATTTAACATATATTAGTACTCATTGAACTAGGCGTGTCCATGGTTCTGATTGGCTGCCTCCCACATAGATTCAAGCGACGTCGCTTGAAGCATCGAAATCGTTGTTCTGTGATGTTTTTGTGTTCATACAATATTTCAGTCCTTACTTTGATACTCTGCATTTATGAACACAACAGTGCACTTTCGTCGACAAGGTGATGTGGTGATATGATATTTGCCAAGTATACCGATGTTGTACTAACGAATGGGCAGGATTACACACAATATATAGAAGCTGTTCTCGAATGAGTTTATACTATAAGCATCAAACAGGCGGCAACAGAAAAAACGTGGCAAATCTATCATTCATGAACTGTGAACACAACACGAAAAGCATGGAACTGCTGTTTTCGTGGCTGACCACGTCATCGCATTTATTGATTACAAAACTATATAAACATGTGACTCCAGTGATTGCTTCCGTGGTTAGTCCACCTTGTCGACCGCTGGGTTAATGGCTGTTCATTGTCTACAAGAATAGCTTGCGATTCCTTGACAATATTGGAAGTTGAAATTAAATGAGAATTTCATGATATTATTCAATATCTGACATGCATCACTAATGTTTCAAGGAAAGTTATTCAGCGGCATATTTATGCATACGTTCCAGGTGGGGTTTGTCCCGCAGCGCTTAAAACAACAACTACAATTGTACTAAAACTTTTAATTTATTGTTATTAGAACATATGCTGACAAACTATAAGCATAACGATCGATAGTGAGCTTAGACTAGTTTTAATTAGTTTTCTCGTAGGCCGATATTTAAATACTGTATGCCATAGAGAAGACATTCTTCTACAGCAGGGTTTCCCTACCTGGGGGTAGTTACCCCCAAGGGGGGTAAAATGGCATTTTCCGAGGGGTAAATACCGATAATTGGATTTGGTCACAAATCAGTCTCGAAATAAGCTTAATAACGAAATCACACGTCGCTACTAGCTCAGCATTTTTAGTTAGCCATCAGTCAATGCAGCTACTACGGCATGGCGCCTTTGTCGACTGCCACAACTGCTGCCGTGTTTTCGAATACGCCAGTCGTTCACCGGGTCGAATAACGGGGTGGATAGCAAACTATCGTTTCAGCACTGGTCAAAGTACCAGTTATGTTCACAGGTGAATGTTCGACAGTATGAACGGCGAGAAAGGGTGATTAGTGTTCACAAGGTACGGATACAGAATGGTGTCGGGAAAATGTCGAGGAACAACGTGGAACGGAGAAATAAAACACATGTTCATGTTTGATTAGGAAACAGACACGATGGGGTCAAGAGTGGGCCTGAATCGGGATAACGGTAGACGTTTGAAAGGGCAGAGAAACGATACAATTGGGGTCACAACCAACATAGAATCAGCAGCTTGGACGCCAGTGACCATTAGGTGTTATGTTGATCACTTTCATGAGCAGTTGTTTTTGACGAGATGTCATGGTAGGTGAGCATTTTCAATCAGTGGCTTTGATGCCGACAAAAATATATTTGTCTACGAACGTTTGCGGTAATGTCACCTGCATGGAATAACGAGATTAATTTCTATAAATGATATATATCTATAACATCTACCTACTTCATTGTTTGCAGGGAATACGTCTTCCAGAAAAAAGCGGTCCTACAAAGAAGCATTTCTGCAGTGGGGCTTCACTAACTTCGCTGATAAAAATGTTGAGAAACCGCAATGCGTTTTGTGCAGCAAAGTGCTCACGGCGGAGAGTATGAAACCTAGTAAATTGAAAGAGCACTCCGAACGAAGCCATGCCCATTTGATAGGAAAAGATATTACATTCTTTAGAAGCAAAGAATCTGCGCTAAAACTTTCGCGCCTGGATAGATCGAGCTCCTTTTCTCAGGCAAATGAGGCTGGCCTTGAAGCTTCGTATCCTATTGCACTTCGAATCGCCAAAAACAAGAAGCCGCATACCATAGGAGAGAACCCCATCAAACCTTGCATAATGGATGCGGTTAAGCTCGTTCTTGGAGAACATCATGCGGAGAAGATTAATATGATATCGCTTTCGAACAACACCATCAAAAGTCGTATCGAGGACATGAGCAAACAAATTTTGAACACGGTGCTCAACGAAATATGATCAAGTCCCTTCTTTGCAATCCAGTTAGATGAGTCGACCGACGTAGCGTCCTGTTCCCAACTACTTGTGTATGTTCGGTACTTAAAAGTGGTAACTTCAAAGAAGAGTACTTGTTCTCAGAATCCTTGAGCACGACTACGCGTGGTGAAGATGTCTTCCGAATAGTAAAGAAGTTCCTCGAGGAAAACATGCTACTGTGGTCGAAATTAGTGGGTGTCTGTACAGATGGAGCACCAGCCATGTTGGGCGTCAGTTCCGGATTCCAAACATTGGTCAAAAATGTTGCTCCGCACGCTACCTTTAGTCACTGCATCATACATCGTTTTGCTTTAGCAGTGAGCACTCTTCCACCTGTTTTACTTGACGTGTTAACCAAAGTAGTAAAGATAGTGAATGTCATCCGCGGTAGTGCGACCCACACAAGAATTTTCAAAGAGTTGTGCTATGAATTTTTAGGCAAATTCGACGTGCTACTATTGCACACAGAAGTGCGTTGATTGTCACGAGGCAGGGTGTTGCACCGAGTGCTTCAGCTTTGAGAGGAAATTGCAATCTTTCTTCGAAGAAAAGAGATGCATAAGGGTAAGGAAAACCAGTTACACGTTATTATAACGGACAACGTGTTTATTTCGAAACTTGCTTACCTTGCTGATTTCTTTGGAGAAATCAATGCGCTTAACCTCAGCCTGCAAGGGAATATGATGAACATTTTAGTCGCTCAGGATAGAGTAGCCGGTTTCCTTCGCAAACTGCAGCTTTACCAGCGCTCGGTTGATGTTGACGACGTGGCGATATTTCCAGAACTAACGACGGCGCTCGTTGAAAGAAATGAAAAATGCGCATTCATGAATGAAATATCTTGCCACTTGTTATCAGTGATGATTTCCATCAGCAAATATTTTCCTGATTTGGAAACTCGCCAATTAAGTGCCTGGGTGCTAAGACCGTTTACAGTAGCTGAAGGAATATTTCCAGATACTGAATTCGAAATCAAGGTACAATTCCTAGAAAAGCGCGTGGACAGCGGATTGAAGGTAGATTTCCAAAACACGCAACTAGTAACATTTTGGGCAAAGATAGGTGAAGAGTATCCATTAATGTCGGAAAGCGCATTGAGAATATTGATCCCTTTTGCAACAACTTATAAATGTGAAAGTGCATTTTCAACAATGATGGTAATGAAAACAAAAGCAAGGAATCGAATGAACTTGGAGCACGAGTTGCGATGTGCATTGGCCGAAACTGCACCAAATATACCAGAAATTGTTACCACCAAATAAAAACCAACCGTCTCATTGATGAATATCGCCTCATGTTTGCATAGAATTTTGAATTAAAAGTACTGTTTTCTTTCGTTTATTTGTCTAGGGAGATTCCGGATACCGATCATTGCTCGTACTTAAGTCGGATAATTATGTAGTGAGAAGGGGTGTTTCCTTCAATTGCATGAGCACGTGAAACTACATATGACATTTGTTTTTGAAATTTAGAGCGAAATGTGCAATAGTTATTACGTCGTAGTCTTTCGAAAGTTTGGGGGTAAAAGTCTGGTGGGCAACCCCTTTGTGGGTAACGGCGTCTAAAAGGTTGGGAACCACTGTTCTACAGGGACAACAAATTTGTGTCTGTCAATAAACT
>CALYDF020004408.1:0-18287 GCA_944474145.2 Dicrocoelium dendriticum
TGTTGCGGGCACGTCAAATATTCCCGCAAAACACGCCAGAAACCCCGGCAGAAAGGCTGTGGAAAGTGAGGTCCAATTCCTCCCCACAACGCAGCAGAGCTCAGCCACTCCGAGCCGCCTCCCAACTACGCCCCTTGTGATAATGGCCTTTTACAAACTACCACCTCGTCATGGTAGAAATTTACCCTTACTTAATAACCCATAGCATCGTCTGTGATCGCCCTTTGTCGGTCGTAAAAGAGCCTACAGAGGACCATTTGTCTTTTCTTTCTCTTCGCCTCAGTTGGGAGTCGGTCGGGTCGCGTGATTGCGTGTGAGTCGTTAGCTGGCCAGCCCTCGCGTCTAAGTCATTAGCGCGCGTCTATCGTACCCCCTCTCGTGTGCGTCCGTTTCCGAGGTCTCAGCGTCTATCCGAACAAGCGCGGCTAGGATCGGTCACACGCTCGCTCAATTTTCCGTCACACTGGCTAAGCTAGCGTCATCAGGTCAGCGCAACTCCGTTCGAGTGGCTAGCGTTACAAGTCGTCATCGTAGGCGTGCTCCAACCGTGCAAGCGACAATCTTGTCACGCAATTATCTCAGAGGCGGCGTTCCCTCAATAATAACGGTGACGACTAAGGCAATCTGCGCAATTATAACAGTGGCGACGGAGTTGACGAACCATGATTGACGAATATGCCGATTTAAAATTGATGCTGCAGCAACAGCTTAAATTGATGTCCGTGCTAACCGAAAAGCTTTCTAGTTCTTCCCTTCGTGCAGGTCCGAGCGCCAATTCTCAGTCATTGGACCATGTGGTTAGCGCATCAGCGAATTCCTGTACGACGCCAAGGCCGGGGTAACGTTCCAATCCTGGTACAAGCGGTACGAGGACCTGTTCACCGTTGACTTGGCTTGCCAGGACGACGCGCGGAAAGTCCGCGTGCTTATGCGCAAACTTGGTACCCTCGAACACCAGCGTTACACCAATTTCATCTTGCCCAGAAACCCACGGAAGGTTACTTTTGACAACACGGTCCGAACGTTGTCACAGATTATTGGCGAGCAGTCCTCTCTGTTCAATGCTCGTTACCAATGTCTGCAGCCGGCCAAAGGTGATGCCGACGACTTCATCACATACGCGGGCGTGGTCAACCGGGAATGCCAACGTTTTCAACTTGGCTCGCTCACCGAGGACCAATTCAAATGCCTGATCTTCGTCTCTGGCCTCCAATCTCCACACGATGCAGATATCCGGACGCGCCTCCTGTCCAAGCTACAACAGGACGGATCAGTCACACTCCAGAACCTTGCGAGGAGTATCAAACGCTGCTCAACCTGAAGCACGATTCTGCAATGATGCAGAACGCCGCCGCACCTGGTATGGTCCAGGCAGTCACAGCACCGAGGGCGCAATCGTCCGCGCGCCCCACCTAATCCGACCAAGCGAAGTCCCCACCCTACACATGCCGATTCTGTGATACCTGGCTTTTCCACCGCGATTGCAAGTTCCGCCAGCATCGTTGTCAACGTTGTGGCAGGGTGGGGCACCGGGATGGTTACTGTCATCCTCCATCTCCCAAGGGGGCCAAAACTGGGCTGGCCCCCATCCGCGATCCAAAGAAGAGGTCCCGACCCAGACGCACACCCAAACCTGGTCCGGTTGGCAGCTCCCTGAGCCTGCTGGCCACGTTCCAAATCAACGCTGCGGATCAGAGAAAGTTCGTTGACGTTTTGATTAATGGTCAATTGGTCCGATTGCATTTGGACACTGCGTCGGACATCACGGTCATCTCCGAAGATCTCTGGCGATCTCTTGTCAAGCCGCCATACAAACCGACCTCCCAATCTGCCACCAGCGCCTGTGGTGGTCGCGTGCAGCTAACTGTGCAGCTGCATTGCTCCGTCCCCTTCCGGGGCGCCACATTCAACGCCATCTGCTACATCACATGGACGAAGCTCGACGTGCTTGTTCTTGACTGGCTCGAAACCCTTGGCTTGGCCGATCTTCCTCTTCGGGCCATCTGCAACGTGGTACATTCTCCGACAGTACCAAACGACCAAAACGACGACAAAGCCAGTCAAACCGCCCCTGTGTTCCAGCATTCTCAACAAGCCTCAAAATGCCACCACACCAATTACCAGTTCCTTGGCATCCGCCAGCAAAACCGTGGTCTCAAAAGCACATCGATTACGCTGGTTCCATCGATGGTATTTCCTATCTGGTCGTGGTCGATACCTATTCCAAATGGCCAGAAGTGGTCGCCGTCAACCCACCGACCGCATCCGCCACTCTGGCTTGTCTCCAACGAATCTTTAGTCAATATGGCCTTCCCGAGGTCATGGTGTCCGACAATGGTACCCAGTTCACCACGTCATGGTAGAAATTTACCCTTACTTAATAACCCATAGCATCGTCTGTGATCGCCCTTTGTCGGTCGTAAAAGAGCCTACAGAGGACCATTTGTCTTTTCTTTCTCTTCGCCTCAGTTGGGAGTCGGTCGGGTCGCGTGATTGCGTGTGAGTCGTTAGCTGGCCAGCCCTCGCGTCTAAGTCATTAGCGCGCGTCTATCGTACCCCCTCTCGTGTGCGTCCGTTTCCGAGGTCTCAGCTTCTATCCGAACAATCGCGGCTAGGATCGTGCACACGCTCGCTCAATTTTCCGTCTCACCGGCTAAGCTAGCGTCATCAGGTCAGCGCAACTCCGTTCGAGTGGCTAGCGTTACAAGTCTTCATCGTAGGCGTGCTCCAACCGTGCGAGCGACAATCTTGTCACGCAATTATCTCAGAGGCGGCGTTCCCTCAATTATAACAGTGACGACTAAGGCAACCTGCGCATTTATAACAATAACTAAACATTGCAGTTTTTACTTGGGTAGTCTTAACTGGCATACATCTAGTTCCGCTGAATAGCTGCATTGCACGGTGGCACATCATAGCTAACTTATGGTTACGATTTAGTGAATGAAAACCACTGTTTGAATTATTCAATAGTACACCCACCGAAAGGGCAAGGTCTATTTCAGCATTTGATGTGGGATAGTGATTTTCATAGTTTTAAAATGTAAATGAGGCTTTGCCTCATTTTACAGCTGCCGCTATTGGATAATGGGGCTGATTAATCCATAAAACTGCGTACCCGAAGACGCAACGTGGAAGCCTGCAACGAACATTTTGGAATATCACGGACTAAGCTACTGTGAGGTTTTTAGGAATGATCATGAGTTTTATCTGATTCGGTATGGAATCTTATTGGGACGCATATGCTGGAAGCGCGTTATCGCTGCTTATGGAACTGCTTCTAAACCAGTGCGCTGCATTCATTCTTACGATGGATTTTTATACACTAAAAGAATACGCACGCTAAATGTTAATGCATTATTAAGTGGTTTTGCGTCCACCGCCTACGCCTGGTGCTTATTCCAGTATTAGTAAATGCAATGGTAATCGAATAAATGGTCGACCGTTCAGCTGAAACTGTTGTATATAACATATTTTCCTATATTTATATGTGTATATATATTTTTCATATACATAGGTTTTATATGTGCGGTAAAGCCACCTACATATCTATATATCAGCAATATTTGGACAATGTCATTTTAAGTGCCTAGTTATATTCCGTCTTTGTGGAAATAATGGCTACTCTAAAATGCTTCGACATCATAGAACGCTTTAAATTGTAAAGATCTGCCTGACCACATTGCAACACCAATTCAAACAAGCTCAACTCGACTATGGGTTCGTGTCGTCTGCATCAGAATAACTGTGCTTGCAGAAAGACACCATAGGTTAAAACACATCTCCAGTCTCAAGACAATGCAGCTTGTCCCTGGTGGTGGCGTTGTCTCCCTATGGGTGATGGCGGTGCGCTCCAGCAACTAGAAGTGTATTGAAATCGAAGGTCCATAGCCACTGCTTAAGTAATTTGTGCTTGACCACATGTGCCACTGAGAACAGGAATGTTCCGCGGAACATACCGGAAGCTGTTTAGTCACATGTAAGGTATTGGGGTCATAGTGTTGCTGCTTCGCAGGACCGTGCCGAACTGACACGGCCGACTTATTCAGTTGAGTAGGTCACCCAATTTTAAGTGCTTTAATCTCAGTTATCGTGAAGAGTCTAGAATTTTGGGACTTTACATCATTTATGCTAGGTAGGTAGCTGAGGGGATCTTGTGCACTTGTGTAATACGAACATGTGCTGTAAACTCCTGTCAAGGGTATAGGTGTTTGGTGGGAGATAATGTCAACGATTGTGGAATAGTTATTGGATAGCTTCTTTTGATCTGCCAATACTGCAGTTCGAACCTCTTCCTACTGGAAGATAGATTGTTTATATCGTAGGTTTTCAGCACCAGGGTGGGACGGATATGTCGCTGCTCTTTCGGAAGTAGGCTGTGCCTAACCGTAAGTTGTTGGAGAAAGCGCAATGTTTTTGCATATTATCTAAGACACGCTGAAAGTGCACACAGTCACAGTCATTGTGAGGTTTGTCTGTACACTGCAATAAAGGGATTTATTCAGAGTTAACTGCTTTTACGAGCACAGTAAAAGTACTGCCACTTGAAAACAAAAGCTTCTAGTTTTATAATAATATACTGCCTCAGTTTTCGAAATAGCACAGGAAATGTCTCAACAAGATTGGGTCAGATTAGTACGGTGTTCTCATTCATCCAATTCCGACGCTCAGAACTTTGCTGGCTATACCGCTCATTGAAGGTGCGCTCCCTGTTTCTAGTTGGTAGCTTTTGGCAACAACTTAAGCAACAAGAACACCAATCATATTATGTGATGTAACTAAACTGCCAAAATTTAATGACGGAAGCATTGAAACAAGAGCCAAATGGCCTCTTATTGTGAGTATAAAAGAATGGTTGCACAAATCCAACTGCTCGGATTTGGCTTACCTTTACAATTCGAGCTGTGATACTGACTCCTAATGTGATGCAATTTTGTAATCTAGCAAACTACGACCACGATTTGTTTGCCGCATTTTATCAAAATAAACAATCGCGTATCAACGGGATATTTGTCATTTAAGCTACACAGGGACTTTTACTCATAACACTCACTGATACGGCCAAATGTCAATGATTCCGTTGAGCATCATAAACGTTATGCATAAACGTGCTTAAAACATTGCATCTGGAAAACTATCCGCTACTAATTGTTTTATTCAACTGATGTTTGTTTGCCCCATAGCAGTGCAAGAACATGAGACTAACAATCACGATACAAATATCAGAAGACATAAGCTGTGAGATGACGCGGTCATTTCGTGTGTATCTCCTCAGTCACCTACAAGGCACCTAAGAATATGAAAACAAGCAACTTCAGAAGCGGTCGATTGGTGGTCAGCTGATGGTCAACAATTACTGCGGCTCTACCACGGCAGGCTCAAAGTCACTACCAACTGCTTCCGTACGCACAGAGGCTACTGCTCGCGATCGATTATGATGGTTTCAAATAGGTTGATTACACATGCAGAAAATAAATGAGTCACTTGAGTTGACCTGGTGACCAGTGTGCAGTAGATGCCTCCTGATTGTTGAAGTTATCCTGCCGTGGTAGTGCCGCAGTAATAGCTGATGCTCATCTGACCACCAATCGACCGCATCCGACATTGCTTGTTTTCAAATTGTTAGCTCCCTTATATGTAGCTGAGGAGCTAGGCATAAAATGACCGGGTCATCTCACAGCTTACGTCGTCTGCTATTTCTGTTACAATTTGTAAAGGGAACTGCCTGTTTCAAATCACGATAAAGTTGGGAAACACAAATCGTTTGCAAATGTGAATAACATTTGATTTATCAAAAGAACAATGAAATCTCATTTGCGTAGGTTCCGTTGGTTGTTTGCAATGAGCTAATCACCTTCACAGTAATGTCTGTGGGATCACATACGACAACGCTATATTCTACGCCTGGTTAATCGAGGTAGCGTAGTCCCGTTTTCCAGTCGGTAACGAACGAAAGGCGACTGCGATGACCAGCGACGTCCGTCGCTCCTACGTGCTGGTCGCTCCGTTTTCCTGTGTTTGGCGCATAAAGGAACAATAAGAACGGCACAATCTGGCTTACGGACCAAATCGGTTGGTGTACCAGCAATAGGATGGTCAAGGCGGGGGATTTGAAGCGTCACGCAAATGGGTTTGGCTTTTAGAATGACATCGGCGATTAAATACGGTAACTGAAATGTCTTCGAGTCATTTATTTAATTCGGCCATCTGCGCCCTAGGTTTCGCTACCTCAGCATCAGTTATCTATTGTACCTGCGAAACTTGGACTTAAGATTCCCATATATGGTCTGCGGTGTCAGCTAACACGGAGAGTGGAGCATCGTCATTGGTAAAAAGTGCGTGGTACCCTCCGCTGGGTAGTCATTGTATTCCCACCTCCAGTAGAAAATCGCCATCTACTGTAGTGTATTTTGGTAGGCCCTGCATCTGCTTAACAAATGTGACAGCTTAAGATCACCGAGTTGGGTTTCGCTTAAGAGTTTTGTTACACTTTGTCGGTCGGACAAGCCTGTTCCTGTCAGAATTGCAATTCGCAAGAACCTTACACTAGATACGAAGAGGAGGCAAACAAGGAGCGTTATATACACACGTGCGCAGGTTGTCAAACCTGCAAATCTATTTTCCAAGAACGTCCTATGTCTGTTGCTGCTGAAGTTGTCGTTGTGTCTATGCAGCAGCAATAGCCGAGCCGGCAACAGCCTGCTGTGGATGATGCTGCAGTTGTGCCTGCATAAATTGCTTTTGGCGCTGTTTGGGCTTGAGATGGTTGAGAGAAAGCGCTGTTGCTGCTGTTGTTATTCTTGTTGCTGCAGTTTTTGAGCTGCTTTGCCTGAACTAGCAAAGGTTGTTGCTGATGGGGATGAGCCCTGAATTGTGCGGGGAGAATTGACGAATCGCGTTAAAGCTGGAGTTGAGCTGATGGATAAGGACTGTTGGCTTTTGGACACCAGTCTGTCTGAGAGCAGACATCAACAACTGCTGCTGTTGTGCCGCGGCCAAAGATGGAGACAGGGCATATAGTGACGTCGGCAAGGAGATTTCAGCTACATTTGAATTGGAGTCTGGAGTTCCTACGAGACTATCAGGCCAGGTAATCGTGCGTTTCTTGAGCGTACCAACAGAAGTAACTATAGAGACACGGTTAGTCGTTGTTCCACCTGGGTCGCTCGTACCAGATATGGCAGCGAATCTTTCGTCGAATGCTGCTTTTCGAAAATGTCCAAATTTTGTCTGTGCCACTGAGTCTGAAGCTTTTGTTGTTGCAGATAAATGTACAAGAACAACCGAGTTCCAAAACTATAGAGTTTAACAATTGTCTGAAATGATGTACTGGACGCCAGGTGCAGTCTCAGTTTACGTGAATGTATTTTACTAGGCCATGCTGCACAACGTCAATGGAATTTGGTGTGACATTGATAAACTTGGTTATAGACGTAAAAATAATGCCTTATCTAGTTAGCTTATTACTTTTGTACGTCGAAAGATTTGATTGCCAGGAAAACTTCACAAAATAAAGCCGCAATATCCCTGTCCTCTGGAAATAATGTTAAAATAGACTTTAAAGAAAGTTGTTAATTACTATTCAAAAATAGCGAAGCTAAGTGTTCAGTATCTAGGCTATAATGATGCGATTCAAACAACTTAAATCCCTTAAGCTATTGCATTATATTTTCCAATAATGTTATGTCTTTGGCATCTGTTGGGTGTATTATGCAGGCTACAAACATAGGAAGCAAAGAAGCCAGAGCGAGAAGCATTGCAGCAAGATACTTAATAAATAATGTGTCAACGGAAGTGCCGTCATTGAAACAAGGGGGCTTTTTGAAGGTTCACTTAACAGTAAGATCCAATTTCGCAAGCCACTGGAAGAGAGTGTTTTCCGGTACTCTACAAGGGCCTACCCCTAGATGACTAAATGATAGAAGCCTTCGGTGGAGCTGTTAGTGAGTGCAAACGGAAGATGACGATGTGTGCGAGTAGTCGCACGGACTTGAACAAGTGCTTCCAATATGGGACTGTAACAGTGTTCGCTGAGTCTAGGCCATTGTTATTAATTAGTTAGGATTATCGTGTGGACCAGATTGCATCATCGATGGTCATCGGGGCTGGCTGGTCCGACTGCAAAAAATTCTGGTGAGTCCATAAAGGGCCGACAGGACATTCCCTCCGCTGTAGAAAGGACGGTGCTCTTGGGTGGTGTCACTCCCCCCACCGCACCCCAGTCCGCGGTCCTTGTCCCAGCAACAAATCTGGACTTGATCGTCCAAGGAAAACATCCGGCGTCCTCGTCGGCAACGCATAGCCAGACGTTTGGGGACCAACCCGCTCTTGGCCGTTAATGTCCGAGGGCGTCTGACTGTTCCTTGGGGTACGACGGGGTTGTTGGGTCAGTTGGCGAGTCATTCGTGGTTGCGTTGAGCCAATTGCTGAGTCACTCGCGGGTTGCCTTGACAGTTCCGGCTGTTGAATTTCTGGATAGTAGATCTTAGAGGGGGTGGGCAAAGTTTGGGGGAAGTGACTTGACGCTGGAGAGGGATAATGGCATGCATGATAAAAGCAAATACGCTTTTTAACTCTTAAAAATGTTGTGAGATTTTTTGTCGCTTTTACAAAACGTTTGTGGATGAGACACACGGTTGCCACCAAAGACGAAAAAAGCGCGCTAATGGAAATAGCAAACGATTACAAATTCTGTAAAACGGACCGGAGGTTTGCCCTGTCCACCACGTTGGTCTGTTGTCTGGGGTTGAGGCGTGGTAGCTTGAGAATCGAGGGGAACTGAGCGTTTCGGGATATCCAGTGCTCGGGAAGTAACTACAGGTGCGGATAGTTATGTGATAGCATCAGGATGGGTTAAAAGTGCTTCGTGTCAAATAAATCCACTTTGAGGCGGTCGATAGACACCGTTGTTCAGTGACCATTCTGGTCTAAAGTAAAATGTTTCGGAGTAGGTTGCAGGACTCTGAAATGGCCAGTGTAGGGAGACTGGAGAGGGCGCCACACTGAGTCGGTGCGGAGGAAGATGTGAGTGCATGTAGAGAGTCCGCCGTACATTTGCTCGTCTTTTGTCAGCTCGCGGGGCAGAGTCGAGCATTGTGAACGCGTGCGTTGAGCTAGGGAGGACGCAAAATTCTGCGGAGTCATATCTGACGATGCAGGAGGTGAAAAGAATTCTCCTGGCGATTTTAGCGTTGTGCCGTAAACCAGCTCTACTGATGCACATTGCAAGTAAGCTTTGATGATGCTGCGGATGCCTAAGAGTACGAGCGAAATGTTTTCGCTCCAGCTTGGATCAGAAGAGGCCCAGAGCCAAACTTTAAGCTGTCTACAGTTTCGTTCAGCTAAACCGTTGCTGCTAGGTGATACGCTGTGGTATGAATGCAGCGACAGCCTAGAAAGTTGCATAAGGTATGAAGTTGTGTAGATTCCAATGGTGTTCATCGGTCAGTTGTAATAGTGGATGGGCATCCGTAGTGCGAGACCTATCCGTCTAAGAAGGCTCGGATAACAGTTTCAGTCTTACGGGAATGGCTTCTGCCCATCTGATGAAGCGGTCGACACATGTGAGTATGTATACCAATATGCGTGAAGAAGGTAATGGACCTACCCGTTCTATGTATACATGCGAGCACCGAGAGTACGGGGCGGGAAATGAACCAATAGGACTGCGGGTGCGACGATGTACGTTGGAGCGCTGGCAGTGAAGGCAGGAACGAGCTCAGGTGCGAACATTTTTGTTTACCCGTGGCCAAACGAAACATTCGGTGAGCAGTTGTATAGATGCACGGGTACCGGGATGTGATAGTGAGTGCAGTGCTACAAAGACTGTGCGTCTGCAGGAGACGGGCACGTGGTATCTAGGATAAGCCGTGGAAGTTTCACAGAGAATGCTTCCTTTCGTGGTTTGGAGTGGAACGGGTTGCACATGCAGCGAAGTGAACTGCAGAGTGCGTTGGTTGTATTCATCGTTAGCCTGAGCCGATGCATTGGTGGCAAGTTCGAGGGTAGGCAAAGACTGCAGAGTGAGTTTGACGCATGAGAGAGCGTCGGCGACTAGATTGTCGACACCTGAGACATGACGTATGTCAGCAGTGAACTGCGTGAGAAAGTCTAGATGTCTTGTTTCTCGTGGTGCATGTTTGTCCCAAGCAGTGTTGAAGGCGAAGATGAGGGACTTGTGGTCAGTGTAGACCTTGCAAGCTCGGTCTTCTAGAGTGTGCCGGTAGTGACGAATGGCTGGGTAAATGGGGAGCAATTCTCTGCCAAAACTTGCTGTAGCGGGATGCCGCTGGCTGCAGGCGCTTGGAGAAGAACCCAAAGGATTGCCATTGCCCACCAATGTGTTGTTGGAGGACGGCTCATACTGCGACTTCTAGGGCATCGGTCGAACTAGAAAGCGGTACAGTCGATTCGGAATGAGCGAGGAGGACTAGGTTGGAGATAGCATCTGTGTGTGCTGTGTCAGGGAAAGCAAACTTGCATTCTTTTCCTTTGAGTAGGTCAGTCAGAGCTGTCCTGAGCTGAACGCAGCGCGAAATGTAGCAAAAACAGCAGTTGCGTGAACCGCAAAATCGACGGAGTTGCTTGAACGAAGTCGGAGCCGGGAAGTCTTTGATTAGCTGAATCCTATCGGAAAGGACTTCGATACCAGAAGATGAAACGAGTTCGCCTAGGAATTCCACCATGCCTACCGCGCGGCCGCAATAAAAGTGTCCTCCTGCATTATTCGCTTTTAGCTCGGATTATTCTCACTAGACCTATGTACTATCATGCGATTGGGCTCCGCGAACTCCTCCTACTTCTGTTCATCTTTCTGATCTGTCCTTCGCGGATCACCAGCAAACTGTGCTTTTGCAAATTTGATGTCAACTTTGCTTGAATGTTTTGAGAAAATTATTTTTCCTCTAGTCGCACAAGAACTACTGTGGTCTTAATTTAAATATACTTTTGAGATTCACCCGAAAACCTTGCTACCATTCCTTCTAGTTGCTTTACAAAGCGGTAGTTTTTAATTTGGTCCGCCCTTGGAGCAGCCACTGTCGTCGTCAAATAGTATTTTCCAAGTCATCTTGCTTTGCATCCATCCTACGTTGCATCGCCGCATATTCGCTTACCGGATTGATCGACACCACGCACGTCACCTAAGGAACATGTGACTCATCTGGACGCGACACGTGTGGCCGCTCTGACCTCAAACCAGCGCCGATTGCCACGCAAAGAAAAGTGAAGCGAAATCATACACTATGCGTCAGTATCTACCCGTTTGCTTCCCCTGTTGTAGTGTACATCCATTTGCTCCATTCCATTTTGTTACTGTGGAATCTTTACACCATATCACTACCATCAGCGGTCATTCCTCATACGCTGCTCCGTTGCTGACCGTAAAAGCATATATTAGTAGAATTATTCCATTCTAAGCTAGTGATAAGTAGATTTGTGAGAGTTCTACAACCTAGCTTCTGAACGCTCCTTTTCTATCTAATCCCTTTTGGAATTGGTGCACGTTACAATGACAAAGTGCACACCCAAATTAGATGTGGCCCATTCGATGGTCAATTGTGACATAGGTGTAAAAACCGTTAAGTCTAATCCAGTTTGCTTTAACTGTCAACAAGCGCACCATTCGAAGTGTTTAGGGATGAGTGCACTCGAAACTAGACAATAGAGAAGCATTTTGGTTCTGCCGAATATGCAAATCCATCCCTGTTGTTAGTTGTGTACTTTTCCTAATGAAAATTTGTGGAAAGTTGGCGGAAACAGTTAAGCAACTGGTGAACGCTAGCAACGCATCTGTGAAAATATCCAATGCCAGGCGTCCCAACCGCACTACGGCTTCCCAGTATCCAAAGGTCCCCTAGCCAAATGGATCCACTAAGAGAAGAAGTCTTTTACAACCCACCCGCTTCTACGTTCCCCAAGGGTGTAATAACTAGTAATTCAGTTGACATACTCGAAACAAAATCTCCAGCAAACTCACGATAAAGAATAACTGGACATCCTACGCAGTAGTTGCTTCTAGGAAAACGCCGTCAAAGACTCCTGTGACTCCACTTACCAGAGAGGGAAGAACTGTGCCTCAACATTGATGGCTATCGCCAGTGCGGTCCACTAATCCACAAAATCGAAAGAACCTAGTGCTCTTAAGTCGCAAACCACAAGACGGAATCATGGTGCCTTAAGTCTTGTTTGCACTAACTTTCCTGAATCCAAATCCAACACAATGTGGGGTAAACTCGTAAACGATCGTAGTCAATGGGATTCCACCTGTAGTGCCATCATCAAGCGCGCTGAACCCACCACGTCGAGACGCATCGCATGACATCCAAACACATTATATCATAGTGAGCCTCGACTACTTCGATTAACACTACATTCCGCGGACGAAACGGAATCTATTCTACTCACTGGGAATCGACACCACAGAGAAACAAACGGGGTACCTATATTACCACATTTTCCGTGGAAAGTACGTTCAAAGGAGACGTACAACCAACAGGGCAGTAGAAAACAAGATCTGAAAAACCTTATTATTCATGGCGTCCCCGAGTCTCAAGCTTTATCTTCCTAAGAAGCTCAGGCACATGACCTGGAGCAATGGCGATACATTCGTGAGGCGTTGTCTTTAGACAATTTTGTTGCTACCTCCCTGACAATAATTCCTTTGTCTCTAAATTACAAAGGGTGTCGTCCAAGGTTACTGAAGTTGGTCTTACCGTCTGAGCTAACTATACAGACAGTTCTACCGAACTGGGGAAACTATAGGAATATGCTACCAACAGAAACTCGACTAAAAGCAACAGCTTTAGGACCAGAGGCTACTGGTTACTCCATGGAGAGAACCAACTCAGTGGGAACACCTGTTGTTGCAGAGTCCACCACAGAGACTTATCTGACAGCCGTCATAGCATCATGCGAGACACCGCTGGAAGTGAGTGATCATCAAGTTCATCATGAACCCGACGGTTTGGTGCACAGAGATATTCCAAGTCAATCTCGCGACCCAAAGATTATTCAGTAAAAATGGTAGCAGGCGACCTCAAGAGGGTTGGCCAAATCTCAAACCTGTTGTGTACATCCAAAAACAACCTTCTAACATATGAATCACTCCCCTGTTTTCATACCAACGTACATGGGCTTTTAAGTAAATTGACGGAGTTAATCCTGCGTCAGACCTCGATGTCAAGGGACCTCGTAATGATAACCCAGACCTGGTTGAGTGAAGAGATCACTGATGCAGTAATGCCACTACCTGGCATATCTCTTCTACGCAACGATCAACCAAATAGAGGAGGTGGGGTACTACTTTATTATCGCAGCGAACTACACCTTGTTCTCATTGATGAGGCAGAGGTTCAGATTGTCGATGTGCTTTGATGCCATCTTTACCTAAGCCGTGTAGACACGTGTTTGGTGGGTGTCATGTATCGCCCTTCTTCGGCTACTTTGGAAATGGACAACCTCCTAGCCATCACAATGAAAACCAATTCTCTCACAGTCATGCGGCCACATTCTCCTGGTTGCTGACTACAATATTCACACCATAGAAACCCCAGGCTGCATTAACGAACACTACAAAATGGAAGTAAGGAGATAATTAGTGGACTGTCACTCTACAATCACATCACATCTCCTACAAGATTCGGGACTTGAAAAAACCGGGTGTTCTGGATCTCGTACTCACCATCGAAGAGCTTTTGATCGAAACGGTATGGCTAGAGAGTCTTTTGGGCCGTAGCGATCATGCAACACTCATGTTTGGTTACATCTGTTATGCAGAGTATTCCGCAGAAAACACCGAGGAGTGTCAGCTCATTACGGAATACGGCGCTCTAATCAGGCTTATAAATGCTAAAACTGGGCATTTTCAGCAGAACGACTCCCGAATGTCGCCTGGTCTGACTTCGTGCCCCAATTCAACACGTTGGTAACTAGTGCTTCTAGGAAAACGTCTTCGCGAGCGAAGGCAGTAAAATCATTCATGCGCAGCAGGACAAGGAAGTGTATCGCTATGAGGAATTTACTCTGGCGAAGGTACAAGGAGTCATCAAGTGCCGAAACATGGGAAGCCTACACTATCCAAAGGAATCACTGCGCAAACCTGGTACGCGAATTTACTTGAGCAATTCCTTTCAAACCCCAAGCGCAAATAACACTCATCAAGGTGAGCGCCCAGATAGGTTCTGATGCAAACCATAAGAAGACGACTAGCGTTCCAATGGTTCAACATCATCAATGTTGCACAGACAACTGCAGTAAAGTGCTTAAGATCTGTATTATTTGTTCTAGTTGCATTATATCGTACTGTCCAAAAGTGCAGGCAAATCTGTGCAAGAAGTGAGACCGACCAACAAGCTTGTGGACACAATTTGGTTTTGTCCTTATCAAGTCATTCCAGTTGTCAACTGTTTATCTTTGCTCATGAAAAACTGCGATAGATGAATTGAGATAACGGCGCATTTTGTAAATACTACGATCGTTCCCACGGAGGTAAATCGCCACCATAATACATCACCCATTCAAAGTAAGCATTGAATCTAAGCCGAAAAAGAGTGCAAGACACTCCAACCGCACTGCAGCGTCTGTGACTCTAAGTCTACTGGATCACCTCATTTGCATAAGTGGACGTGCCACAAACATGCCTGCTTCTACTTCTCCAACCATAGACGCTTCACCTGCAGATTCAGTCATAACACCGACACCTCAAAGCCGCAGCCAATCCGGTGCAGATAACAAGCAGGTAACGTATGCATCGTTTGCTTTGACAGACAGCGGGAGCGACATCCATAGGTCCATCATCTGTACCGAGCACGCGTGGAGCAACGTAACATTCACCGTCAAATCCAGTGGTGCCTTCTAAACAACCCAAATTGAAGGCAAAAACGATAAAACCAACACTCTTTAGACAAAACCACGCTGCGTTAACTCTCATGTGCACCAATGTTCCCGAGTCCAAATCTGGCACAATAAAAGGCAAGTTGCAAGATGATCGCAACCAGGGGAGTTCCATCTGGGATGCGATTGGTATTTGAGTTGAGCGTGCAATTCTGCAACGAGTTGCTCATCCAGCGACTTCAAAGCACTCTGGCGAAACTCGAATTCTTCGAGTAACACTAGACTCAGCAGATGAGACAGAGACTGTCCTGCTCTCAGCAGTTCGTCTTCGCAACTCACCGAGCGGAGTGCGCATATTACCTGATCTACCTTGGAAAGATCGCCCAAAAGAAGCAGTTGAGCGAAGTGGCGTTTCTAATAGGGATAGCAAGAAAACAATATTTGTTCATGGTGTTCCCGAACTTCTGTATTCTTCTGATCACAATGCGCAAACACATGACCGAGAGCAGTGGTGCTACATTCGCGAAGCACTCTCAGTTGACAATGTTCTTGCCAAATCCCTGACAAGAGTTCCGTCATCACCTAACTCCAATAGCTACGGTTCAAGACTAATGAAAGTAATATTACACTCCGAGAGAATGATGCAAGTTCTGCTGCATAGCTGGTTAAATTTTAGAGCCAGTTTGCCAACAGAGATCCAGATAAAGGCAGCAGGCGAACGGCCAACGGTCGTAAGCAATTCGATGGAACGTGCAAATGCTGCAAATTATTTATGCGCACAGTCCTGAGGAGAGACCGACACAACAGCGCCCACGCCACACAACAGGACGGGGCACAGCACGACTGAAATGTCTGTTCAAGAACGCTCAGTAATGCTATACAACTTGACTGAAATGCATAAACCAAAAAAGGATTAATGGCCGGCAACCAAACGGCCGGCTTAAGAACTAACAATGTTAACATCCAGCAACGCACTCCTAACAAGCAAAGCTCTATCTTGCATGTACACACAGGCCCAAGTCATTTTAAGTAAGTTGGCCGAAGTTAGTGAATTCCATGTCCAATAAACTCGAGATCTCCTCATGAGTACAGAGACCTGGTCAAACCATGAGATAACCGATTCTGTGATCTGTTTACCCGGTTTGTCGCTGCTTCGGACCGATAGAACCCGAAGGGGTGGCGGTGTGATTCTTTACTACAATACAAACCTCCGATGTGAAGTTATCATTCATCCGGAAATCCAAGCTCCCGTTTCGCTTTTGTGCCGCTTATGGTTGCGAAACAAGGACACGTCTACTAGCCGTGATTTACCGTCCAGCAAACTCAACGTTGGAAATGGACTCCAAACTGAACCACGTCTTTCAGTTTGCTTTGAACAAGTCCTTCACCCAAACTGTCATCAATGGAGATTTTAACGTGCACGGTAGAGAAACGTCAGCAACCGACGGTACGCAAGAGCTAAGTATTAGCCACCCTCTCTACAACCACGAAACTTATCCCACCAGCTTTCGAACTGCTAACAAGCCGTCGATACTGGATCTTGTGCTCACTAAGGAAGAACTCATGCTTGACGGGATAGTTACAAGCACACCACTGGGTCGTGGTGATTATGTCACTCTACTTTTTGACTATATATGTTCTACGGAGTAACCTGGAAAGAAGGATGATAAATTGCACACGGTCACGCACTATAATATGTTATCTACGCTTGTTAGGGATACATCTTGGACTTTCTTAACCGAATTCCCCTAGCTGTTGCCTAGTAAACCTTTATGAGGACATTTAGCACACTGGTTGCGCACGCATCGAAACAGAATTCCTTCCAACCAAAAGCAAGCATAAGTCATTTCTGAGGAGCAGTACACGTAAGTGTATGTCCCGAAGGTATCTGGCATAGCGAGGTCACCAGGACTGCTCAAATACCGAAACCTGGACTGCGTACGTGACACATCGTAACTTCTGTGTAAAACTGATCCTCGAGAACAAGGTCACGCATCAGCAGGAGTTAATGAAGCGATTCTGCACGAACCGCAAACTTCTGTACAGGCACGTTAACGACCTTCGAAAAGTGAAGCGGAGGATTCCAGCACTAGTCATGGTCGATGGGTGCAGGCGATCAGCAATAGAAGCACACGACTTCATTCCTCCCAAACTTTCCAGCAGGTAACTAGCCCACACATTCTCCTCGTTCCGGTTACTCCACCGTCGGGTTTAGACATCCTCACCTTCGCTGCGGTAGCTGTGTTGAAGAAGTTGTTATCCTTGCTTATCCAGTGCTGCCGGATCCGACAACATCCGACCGACGGCTCTGTATGTGGTAGCTAGTGCTCTAGCAGAACCAGTGGCTGATTTCCTTTAGCGAAGTCGTACAGTGAAGCACAGCCCACCAGTATGGAAGCGTGAGGTCATCACTCCCATATATAAAGGAGGTAGCCGCACTGACCCTACCAACTACCGTCCAAGAACACCACTTCATGTACTATCCGAAGTCATGGAGTCAGTACTCGCAGATGCGCTGATGCTGTGTGTGAAAAGTCACAACCAATAGTCCCAGAGCAACATGACTTTCGTCAAAAGTGTTCGTGTAATTCTAATCTATTTATTGCACGTAATATCTGGACTGAAGCTGTTGAGGATGGAGCAGGAGTCGATTTCATCTACCTGAAATCTCAAAAGCGTTTGATCGCTTAGACCCACGAATTCTCGGTCAGAAGCTTCGTAACTACGGCAGTGGCGACCCGATCCTGAGTTGGATTAGCAATTTTCTACACGAACGACGGCTAGCTTTGAGAATCTGAGAATCACTGACGGATGAAATCGATGTGGTGTATGGTGCACACAAGGCTCGGTGCTTGGACCTCGTCTATTCTTGGTGTTCATTAACGATTTGGCGAGATCAATTGCTTCCGATTTCCTGTTCTTCGTTGATGATCTCAAGATTTGGCGATGGATCAGAGGACCGGATGACCACGAAAGGCTCCAGTGTGATCTTTACACAGTGTCGAACTGGTCAATTCAAAAAGCCCTACCATTCAAAGTAGACACATATCGCGTTGTACAATTATGCCATAGACATGACTGCACCTAGTTGCTTGGAGCACAGGGATAGCAGACCAGCTCCCAGGAACGTGGCTTTGGTGTGTTCGTACAGAGCGACCACAACTGTTCAAAACAGGCTGAGGTAGCTGCAAAAAGAGGCAACCAGCACGTCGGCTTGCTGCGAAGGGCATTCGAGATGTTTGACCCATCAATCTTCCCCATGATGCACAATTCCTACGTGCGCCCGCATGTTGAATCTGCTATCCAAGCATGGCAACCTTGGTTACAGCTCGACCTAGAGTCATTAGAGGCAACACAGCCAAGAGTAACAAATAATGGAAAGGGTCTGCGCAAACACTCTTACCACCAAAGACTGAATTTGCTGAGAATTTTTAGCGGACACTAACGAAGGCTGC
>CALYDF020004409.1:0-18223 GCA_944474145.2 Dicrocoelium dendriticum
TAGGTACTCCTTATCCCGTGAGCATATATAAATACGGCCACATCGTCACTCTCCTTGGGTTTCCGATAACAACCATTCGTGACTACACACCCACGTTCTAGTCTCAGGTAGAATTCGAACATTGTCAGCTTACACCTCATGAACATCTTACCGGAATCCTGCTCTTCATCCCTATGCACATGAAAGTATTCTACCCATCAGGCCATGCCTTCCGCATAAGTAAAAACATCTTTAGCGTAATATCTGTTACACCTTGTACACTAGTTGTCTCAAATAAATGTCTTAATGTAGGATTTTGATCAAACGCTAGGTACATCGACTGTTCCTTTTCGGTCTTCTCTCGGCTTGTTCCTCTCTCCCTTTTCTCTGAGGTCGTGAACATCGGAGAGCTTCGGGATTGAACTGAGGAACTGCCTCCGTCTGGGATGGGACGAAATAACCAACAAGTACTTACCTGGACCATGGCCTCACTTCCACTCTAACTATTTACACCCAACCACCGATGTCCAGTGAGGGTAGCTGGACACGAATTCTTCGCTCCCCGGCAAATATACATAATCAGAGAAGACTTCATGTGGTTCTGCGCAGGATCAACACATCATATTCAATAAGAATGTTTAGTACCCGACCTACCAAAGGACAGGACCCAGGAACGCAATAGGCAACCAGTTATTGCATCAACCAGCGGAAAAAATGGGACGCAACCTGACTGCGAATAACCGAGCAAACAGACTTTTAACAAGAAACATAGCCAGTTACAATTTGCCATTCAATGGATTGGTGGCAGTGTTCCAGGACGTGGTGGGTTTTCGCCTGGCAAGCGTTCTCCCTACAAAAGGCCACAAATGTCCGTTTAACAACACTGCAACGTGGCGTATGTGACTCGCCACCGAATAAAGTCACAGCCCATAACTTTACACTGGCAGGTCAACTAGCGTCACAATTCTACATAGGATCGTTACACTGGGACTTCTACACCTGTATATACTGTTGTCGTTTTACATCCTACCATACGTTGCCCTTTTCCTTCCTTGTGTGCGGGCTCTTCCATTACCTTTCAGTGGATCATTCAGGTTTCTCAATCTCTTATTAGCTGAGGTCTCGTATCTCATGACAGTTAACTTATTGTTTCGCATTTTCAACATTGTACAGTTCCAATCATGGATATATGAACAATTTTTTGCGTTACTGTTACAATTGCATTATAATGTTTGTACGTTGTACATATCTGATCATGCTTCCATGGGCGTGACTCGCATAGTCGAGAATAAAATATTTATTTATTTATTTAGTTAGTTAGTTAGTTAGCTTCAAGAGTCTCTGAGGACTGTTGTCTGGATGAAATTCCTGTAACTGAGTCCCAAGTTCTCCGGTTACTAAGAGACGTAAATCCAACTAAGGCTTCCGGGCCAGATTCCGTTCATCCAAAATTGTTGCATGAATTGGAGTGGAACTCAGTGGACCTCTGACTTGTGTGTTTCAGAAGTCACTCAACAGCTGTATCTTGCCTACCGAATGGAAGGAGGCTGTTGTCTGCCCGATTTTCAAGTGCGGTGACAGACCTACCCGGTACTTACAGTCCTGTCAGCTTGACTAGCGTGGTCGTTAAGTTAATTGAGAAACTAGTACGGGATACAGTGGAGAACAATTTTAATAGGTTTAACCTGTTTTGCGTGGAACAACATGGTTTTGCTGGTAACCCGCGAGAGTTGGGCTGAAACCGTAGACAGTGGACATGCGGTGGATGTTGTGTTCATTGACTTCGCCAAGGCCTTTGACACTATCCCCCATTCGCGACTCTCACTAAAGTTGAGGTCGCATAAATAAATAAATAAATAGCATATTCTGGGTAAAATGAGACACACCTTTAAATGCGTGATCAAATATGCACACAAGCATAACTTCTGTGGAATGTTAAAGCATTTCGTTTTGATGAAAGTTATAAAAGAAAAGATATTGTCCGTATGAGTGAGCATACTGTCAGGTAATAGTCAGACACGGGGACATTATGGCGCTGCGGCGCGCAAAAATCCGTCAAAACACAAGTTGGGGATAATTTCGCCAGGTAGTGATCCGTGAGCACAGGAACCTAAACAAGGATTTGTTGCAACCAATAACCATTAAGAGATAGAGATTATCTGTGCTCCAACAAAGCATGGTTCATAGCAGAATTGGTTGCACAGGTTCGATGTAGAAGGCTGAGGACTGCGTCAGTGTGAAATGCTTAGCTGTGACTTTATTTTGTGGCGAGTCACATCCGCCACGTTGCAGTGTTGTTAAGCGGACATTTGTGGCTATTAAAGGGAGAACCCTCGCCAGGCATAAGCCCACCACGTCCTAGAACACTGCCGTAGGTTTCGGTGCACAGTAGTGCAAGTCGGTTATGCATCGTATAGACCGATTTTGCATTCTATTATTCGCAGTCCGTTGGGAGACAAAATTCTTCGTTGGTTGGCCGAATGGCTTAGTACTGATACGGCAGCAGTAGTTGGGGCCGTTCAATGATGCAAGATTCTAATAGTCGAATGAGAATGATGCAGGTGAGTCAACACGTGGTTAATCAAAGCCGGCTCTTCTATTATATCCTTGCTCGGCTCGCAAACCGTGTCCAGCTACCCACGCTGGACTTGTCATGAGGTCGGTGAGTGAAGTTGTTTCTTGTGGCTGAATATGTCCTAAATAGGTAAAATCGCCATTCTCCGCAAATTGGGTTTGGGATTCCCGCAAATATAAGTAAGTGTAACTGTTTCCGTAGCCAAGTGAAAATTCCATGGACAGCCATCGGAATAACCACGTATACGTTCGCAACGCTGTCCGTGAAATGGCATCAGAATAGCTCCAGGTGACTGGCGAATAGGAATGTATGACGCAGTGAAGGTAATCACGCCAGAGTTGTTTGTCTTCGACTGTGGAACGGGGGATCCATGTACATATATTCTTCCAGGTGAGTAAATTGTTCTCTGAGTACGAGGCAAGCTAAACCCATTTGTTTATACCCCATGAAGGTAGCGCCTCCGGAATGGCGGAATGAGCTCCATTTGGACCAGTGTGTCGGTTTTTCAATTCCTGGAGAATGGACCAAGCGTTTTGAGGATGGGTCGGCCAGTCCCAGTGGATAAACCTTCTTGTTTTGGCGGATGTACCTGTTTGAACCTCGGATAAAACGGGCAACGGACAAGAGGTGGCCAAACAGAGACAGCAATGAATCAAGAAGCACTAACACAGACTGGTGGCGCTCACCGGTGCCTATGATACATTCAAACTTATGTAATTTTGTTTAGTATACATAATTTGCAAGCGCGTTCTATACATTATGTCGCTGGTGTGATTCAGACTATATCTACTGCGTGGGAAGAAGGTTCTGCACGCGCAGGGTCAAAAGGCCGATATAACAAAGCGTTTTACCAAACGTTAAGCGAATGATGCGATGGTTTAAAGAAACAGGTAAGCCGATGATGATGGCAGAAGCCAGAATGCGAGAGGCATCTTAGGTGAAACTGAGGACAACTAGGTTGAGACTGAATGCGGGAGCAAGATAGGTAGAGCAACATTCCAAGAGGAAAAGTAATTTCAAGGAATCGGCTAGGAGCGAATGCATGCTGACGGCAATACGAGGAGTAGTTCGTAAGAGTAATTACGCTAAAGCGTTCATGATTCTACAGTGCAAAAGCCGTCAGAATCTAGGAAAATGGTCACAGGGGGCCAAAACTGCTGTGCATTGGGAGTAGTTATGACACGTAGGGTCTCAAATGTATACCAGTGCGAGCATAAGGTAAAGAGCATAGGAATAGGAAGAGTGGTAATTTGAGCATACTAATGGACGTACTGGTCAAGCAACACAGCAATGGTCCGAGTGCCGCCAATATTCAGGAGCGAGCTCAAAGCGAATGAGATCACGCGCACGAGGATAACTTGGATAGGCGCAATGAGTGTAAATTGTGGGAATAAAAATTGGAGCGCCATAAGAGAAAAGGCCATGGATAATAGGAAATAAAAGCAGGCAGAGAGTGACAGACGGGTCAGGTGAGAGAGGATAACGGCAGGACAGTAAAGCCGGAAGTCCGAGTTAAAAAGAATCGAAAACAGGAAGCGATAGAAAAGGTTAGGGTCTAGATGACAATGGATCATTGGTAAAGCGTGGAAAGGCCCACAAGTCTCTCCATGTAGTGTAAACAGGACCAATAGGTCAGCCGAACCAACAGAAGTGACGTCTCAGAAGTCCATATGTATTCATTGAGTATGGGTCAGACTAGGCGGTTAGGGTCGGTATGAGAATGGTTTACTGATAAGAAGTGAGGGAGCAAACAAAGCATTCCAGGTGATGTAAGCAAGACGTCGAGTCAGCGGAAACAAGGTTGGTAATGTTGAAAATCTCTAAGTAAAAGTGGAAAAAATTTTCTGATCTAGCGAGACTAGATTATTCGGCGCGTAGGAATAGCACGGAAAATTAAAGGCAGGAAAAGAGGCTGTAACAAAAGGTAAATGAATCTAGCAGCCTCAGGAAGTAAGGGATGAAGGGGGTGAAGTCGGTGTAGCGTATACCACTTTAGTCAGAGTAGCATATCAGCAATCAGAGAGAAGGAAACTGATCAGTGGACTAGACCACCGCACCGACAGTTGAAGAACAATTGAGAACAGAGCGAGATAAAACATAAGTTAGCGACAGGATGAGAAGGGTTTTATTGACGATGGGTAAGAGAAGCCCAATAGGCGCTCTAGGTAATGTAAAGGGATAGTAGAGTCAGACGAGCCAAGAGAGGCGACGTCTCAGAAGTCTGAATAAATCCGGAGAGCAGGAGGCCGAGCGGGTAGGACTTGATTAGTCGGGGCGTGTGGATATGGACATGTAGTAAAGGTAAGAAAGGAGCCAGCAGTAAATGGTGAGCAAGTCAAGCAGGCTCTAAATATAAGGGAAACATCATGTTTAGACTACTGGGCGCATACCGCGTAGGTCTTTGTAGCATAGTAGCAGACTGAGGGAAACAGACGAGGCAAGTGAGCCAATATTACGGCAATGGAGTAAAGCTGGACGTCCGATAAGAAAGGAATTGAAACAGAAAGCTAGGGAAGAAAAGGTTAGTGCCGGTATGATAAGGTTTCCTGATAAGTAGTGAGGGGTCCCTCGAGGCTTTCCAGGTGATGTGAGCAAAACATTGAGTCAACCAAACCAAGGTTTGTAACGTGGAATAACTCTAAGTAAAACTGGAAACAAGTGTCTGATCTAGCGAGACTAGATTAGTCGGCGCGTAGGAAAAGCGAGTAAATATAAAGGCAGGTAAAGGTCCGCAACAATAAAAGGTGAGCGAGTCAAGCAGAATCTCCGGATAGGGGGACAAGAGCGTTGAGTCTGCATAGCGCATACCACTTAAGTCGGAGTAGCATTGGAGCATTAAAGAGAAAGAGGCAAGTCAGTGGGACTAAATCACCTCAGCGCAGTAAGATCGTGCAATCCAATTATAGAAATGAAAGCAGAGCGCGATAATAAGGGTTTTGGTCAGAATGAGAAAGGTTTATTTACGATGGGTGGGAGAAGTTCACGAGGCTCTCTAGGTAATATAAAGGGATAGTGCAGTCAGACGAGCAAAGTGAGGTGACGTCTCAGAAGTCTGAATAAATCAGGGTAGCATGAGTCCGATCGAGTATGACTTGATTATTCGGCGCGTTTGGATAATGACATGTGGTAAAGGTATAAAAAGAGGCCAGCAGTAGATGGTGGGCAATTCAAGCAGGCTCTAAATTTAAGGGAAACATCATGCTAAGGCTACGGGATGCATACCGAGTATTCTTAGTAGCATAGTAGCAGACTGGGGGAAACAGACCTAACAGGTGATCCAGAATCAGGGCAAGGCGGTAGAGCCGGACTTCCGGTTAAAAAGGATTAAAAACATAAAACAAGTTAAATAAATAAATAAATAAATAGTATATTCTCGGTAAAACGAGACACACCTGTAAAGGCGTGATCAAATATGCATACAAGCATAGCTTCTATGGCATGTTAAAACATTTCGTTTTGATGAAAGTTATAAAAGAAAGGATGTTGTCCGTATGAGTGAGCATACTGTCAGGTAATAGTCAGACCCAGGGACATTATGGCGCTGTAGCGCGCAAAAATCCGTCAAAACACAAGTTGGGGGTAATTACGCCAGGTAGTGATCCGAGATAGAGATGATCTGTGCTCCAACAAAGCATTGTTCATAGCAGAATTAGTTGAACAGGTTCGATGTAGAAGGCTGAGGACTGCGTCAGTGTGAAACGCATAGCTGTGACTTTATTTTGTGGCGAGTCACATCCGCCACGTTGCAGTGTTGTTAAGCGGACATTTGTGGCTTTTTATAGAGAGAACGCTTGCCAGGCGAAAACCCACCACGTCCTGGAACACTGCCGTAGGTTTCGGTGAACAGTAGTGCAAGTCGGTTATGCATCGTATAGACCGATTTTGCATTCTATTATTCGCAGTCCGTTGGGAGACAAAATTCTTCGTTGGTTGGCCGAATGGCTTAGTACTGATGCGCCAGCAGTCGTTGAAGCTGGTCAATGATGCAAGATTCGAAGAGGCGATTGATAATGCTGCAGGTGATTAAACACATGGTTAATAGAGGCCGGCTCTTCTATTATATTCTTGCTCAGCTCGCAAACCATGTCCAACTATCCTCGCTGGACTCGTCATGGGGTTGGTGAGTGAAGTTGTTTCTTGTGGCTGAATATGTCCTTAATAGGTAAAAACGCCATTCTCCGCAAATTGGATTTGGAATTCCTGCAAATGTAAGTAAGTGTAACTGTTTCCGTAGCCAAGTGAAAATTCCATGGACAGCCATCGGAATAACCACGTATACGTTCGCAACGCTGTCCGTGAAATGGCATCAGAATAGCTCCAGGTGACTGGCGAATAGGAATGTTTGACGCAGTGAAGCTAATCACGCCAGAGTTGTTTGTCTTCGACTGTGGAACGGGGGATCCATGTACATATATTCTTCCAGGTGAGTAAATTGTTCTCTGAGTACGAGGCAAGCTAAACCCATTTGTTTATACTCCTTGAAGGTAGCGCCTCCGGAATGGCGGAATGAGCTCCATTTGGACCAGTGTGTGGGTTTTCTATTTCCTGGAGACAGGACCAAGCGTTTTGAGGATGGGTCGGCCAGTCCCAGTGGATAAACCTTCTTGTTTTGGCGGATGTACCTGTGGGAATCTCGGGAAAAACGGGCAACGGACAAGAGGTGGCCAAACAGAGACAGCAATGAATTAAGAAGCACTATCACAGACTGGTGGCGCTCACCGGTGCCTATGATACATTCAAACATATGTACTTTTGTTTAGTATATATAATTTGCAAGCGCGTTCTATACATTATGTCGCTGGTGTGATTCAGACTATATCTACTGCGTGGGAAGAAGGTTCTGCACGCGCAGGGTCAAAAGGCCGATATAACAAAGCGTTTTACCAAACGTTAAGCGAATGATGCGATGGTTTAAAGAAACAGGTAAGCTGATGATGATGGCAGAAGCCAGAATGCGAGAGGCATCTTAGGTGAAACTGAGGACAACTAGGTGGAGACCGAATGCGGGAGCAAGACAGGTAGAGCAACATTCCAAAACGAAAAGGAATTTCAAGGAATCGGCTAGGAGCGAATGAATGCTGACGGCAATACGAGGAGTAGTTCGTAAGACTAATAACACTAAAGCGTTCATGATTCTACAGCGCAAAAGCCGTCAGAATCTAGGAAAATGGTCACAGGGGGCCAAAACTGCTGTGCATTGGGAGTAGTTATGACACGTAGGGTCTCAAAAGTATACCAGTGCGAGCATAAGGTAAAGAGCATAGTAATTGGTAGAGTGGTATGTTGAGCATACTAATGGAAGTACTAGTCAAGCAACATTTAGCAATTGCCCGAGTGCCGCCAATACTCAGGAGCGAGCTCAGAGCGAATGAGATCATGCACACGAGGATAACTTGGATATGCGCAATGAATGTAAGCTGTGGGAATAAAAATTGGAGCGCAATAAGAGAAAAGGCCACGGGTAATAGGTAATATACCAGGCGAAATGTTACAGACAGGTCAGGTGAGAGAGGATAACGGCAGGACAGTAAAGCCGGACGTCCGAGTTAAACAGAAATGAAAACAGAAACGAGAGAAGAAAAGGTTTGGGTCGGGGTGAGAAAGGTTTATTGGTAAGGAGTGGAAAAGCCCACGAGCCTCTCCAAGTAGTGTAAACAGGACCAATAGGTCAGCCGAACCAATGGAAGTGATGTCTCAGAAGTCAAAATGAGTATAGTGATTACGAGGCCGACTAAGCGGTATTGGATTAATCGGCCTTTTGGGAATAGGTCGTACAATGCAGATAAGAATGAGGCTATAACAATAATGTGGGGTAATAAAGTTAACTCTGCGGAGCCCGTTTTCTCCCGAGATTTCCACAGATACATCCGCCAAAACAAGAAGGTTTATCCACTGGGAATAGTCGATCCACTTTCAATAGCCAGCTGTTTTACATGCTTGTTCTTTTCTCCGGGAGATGAAGAACCCACACATCGTTCCAAATGGAGCTCTTTCCGCCATTCTGGAGAAGCTAACACCACTGGGTCTAAACAAATGGGTTTAGCTCGCCTCGTACTCACAGTGGAACAATTTACTCACCTGGGATAATGTTTTTACATGGATCCACTCTCCCACAACCGAAGACAGACAATTCTGGCGTGCTTACCTTCACTGCCTCAAACATTCCGATTCTCCAGTCACCTGGAGCATTTCTGATGTCATTTCACGGACGGCACTGCGCGCGCATAAGCGGCTTTTCCGATGACTTTTCCTGGAGTTCTCACTTGGTTATGGAAACAATTACACTTACATTTGATGGAAATACTTGTCCACTTCGCGGAGAATAGCATTTATTCCTGTTTTGGACATATTCAGACACAAGAAACAACTGCACTCACCGTCCCTATGACAAGTCCAGCATGGATAGCTGGACACGGGTTGCGAGCCGGACAATATAATAGAAAAAGCCGGCCTCTATTAACAATATGTTTACTCACCCGCATCATTATCATTCGACTTTGCGACTGTTTTACATCATTGACTGGCTTCAACGACTATTGCCGGTTCAGTACTAAGCCATTTGACCAACCAACGAAAAATTTGGCTGTCAACCGACTGCGAATAATAGAGTGCAAAATCGGTCTATACGATGCATAGCCGACTAGCACTACAGTTCAACGGAAGCTACGACAGTGTTCCAGGACGTGGTGGGTTTTCGCCTGGCAAGCGTTCTCCCTATAAAAAGCCACAAATGTCCGCTTAACAACACTGCAACGTGGCGGATGTGACTCGCCACAAAATAAAGTCACAGCTATACATTTCACACTGACGCAGTCCTCAGCCTCCAACATCGAACCTGTGCAACTGATTTTACTATGAAGAATGCTTTAGTGGAGTACCGATCATCCCGGCTTCGTAATGGTCATCGATTGCACTAAACCTTGTTCGGGCTCCTGTGCTGATGGATCACTACATGGCAAATTTACCCCCCACTTGTATCTTGACGCAACAGTTTTTGCGCGCCACGGCGCCATTATGATCCTTGGTCTGACTATTACCTGACAATATGCTCGCTCTTATGGACTACATCTTTTCGTTTATTCCTTTCATTGTAACGAAATGTTTTAATATTCCAAAGAAGCTATGCTTGTATGCATATTTGATCATGCCTTTTAGAGGTGTGTCTCGTTTTACAGAGAATATACTATTTATTTATTTATTTATTTATTTAATACACGTTTAAGGCTCAGTATCATGGAAGCAGTCAGAGATTAACAGACTAGTCCAATGAGACAGGATCACGGCAGGGCAGTAAGCTGGTCGTCCGATTAATAAGGGGGATGAAAAGAGGAAGCAAGAAGAGAAAAGGTTAGGGTCGGTATGAGATAGGTTTACTGATAAGGAGTGAGGGAGCCAACGAGGCTTTACAGGTGATGTTAGCCAGACGTCGAGTCAGCCGAACCAAGGTTTGTAACGTGGAATAACTCTAAGTAAAAGTGGAGAAAATTAGCTGATCTAGCTAGACTAGATTAGTCGGCGCGTATAAATAGCACGTAAAATTAGAGGCAGGAAAAGAGGCTGTAACAGGTGAGCGTGTCTAGCAGCCTCACGCAGTAAGAGATCAAGAGCGTTGAGTCTGTGTAGCGTATACCACTTTAGTCAGAGTAGCATATCAGCAATCAGAGAGAAGGAAACTGATCGGTGGACTAGATCACCACACCGCCAGTTGAAGAACAAATGAGAACAGAGCGCGATAAAACACAAGTTAGCGACAGGATGAGAAGCGTTTATTCACGATGGGTAAGAGAAGTCCAATAGCTCTCTAGGTAATGTAAAGGGGTACTAGAGTTAAAGTAATAACGTCTCGGGTAAGGGTGAGGACGGTTTTATTGTTAAAGGTTGTAAAATTTAACGAGGCCTCCGAAGGCATTTGTACAGTTAATTAGGTCAACCGAACCAGAAGTGGCAACGTCTCAGAAGTCTGAATGAATCCGGGGAACAAGAAGCCGATCTAACAAGCTTGGATTAGTCGGCGTGTTAGGATTAGGACTTATAATAGAGATGAGAAGTGAGCCATATTAATAAAGGGTGAATGAGTCAAGGATGCTCACGGAGTTAGTAAGATAATAAAGATTGAGCATATCTTGCAGGCACCTGAGGTGAGGGGAACATAGCATTGGGTCAACAGAGCCTAGTCTGTTTGTATCTTCGTAGTTTTGAAGGTAGCCAGAAGAAAAACAAACTGGTCAGATTAGACTCGGTCAGCGCACGGTACCGAGAGTTAGCAGTCCGATGGAAGGAATGAATACAACGAAGTAAGGAAAGAGAGGGTCAGAGTGAAGAAAGCTTTACTGATTAGGAGTAGCGGAGCCGACGAGACTCTAAGGTACTGTGGACAAGGTAGTTGGTCTTCTTAATATTGGCAAGTATCGTCACAGGAGTCAGAAAGCAGGAGCCGAAATACACGAGACTGTATTAGTCGACGCATTGAGGTTAAATAGTGCAGTTACCTTAAGAAAGGGTTAGGGTCGGGGTGAGGAGGGTTTATTGGTAAAGAGTGGAAAAGCCCACGAGGCTCTCCAGGTAGTGTAAACAGCACCAATAGGTCAGCCGAACCAATGGAAGTGATGTCTCGGAAGTCCAAATGAATTTAGTGATTACAAGGCCGACTAAGCGGTATTGGATTAATCGGCGCTTTGGGACTAGGTCGTACAATGCAGATAAGAAAGAGGCTATAACAATAACGTAGGGAAATAGAGTTAACTCTGCGGAGCCAATACCGCTTATGGCTCGGTATCATGGGAGCAGTCAGAGATAAACAGACTAGTCTAGTGAGACAGGATCACGGCAGGGCAGTAAGGCTGGTCGTCCGAGTAAAATGGGGAATGAAAAGAGAAAGCGAGATGAGAAAAGGTTAGGGTCAGTATGAAAAGGTTTACTGATAAGTAGTGAGGGATCCCACGAGGCTTTACAGGTGATGTGAGCAAGACGTCGACTCAGCCAAAACCAAGAATTGTAACGTGGGATAATTCTAAGTAAAAGTGGATGCAAGTGGCTGATCTAGCGAGACTAGATTAGTCGGCGCGTAGGAAGAGCACGTAAAATTAAAGGCAGGAAAAGAGGCTGTAACAAAAAGTGAATGAGTCTAGCAGCCTCACGAAGTAAGGGATGAAGAGGGTGAAGTCGGTGTAGCGTATACCACTTTAGTCAGAGTAGCATATCAGCAATCAGAGAGAAGGAAACTGATCGGTGGACTAGATCACCACACCGACAGTTGAAGAACAATTGAGAACAGAGCGCGATAAAACATAAGTTAGCGACAGGATGAAAAGGGTTTATTCACGATGGGTAAGAGAAGTTCACGAGGCTCTCTAGGTAATGTAGAGGGATAGTAGCGTCAGACGAGCCAAGAGAGGCGACGTCTCAGAAGTCTGAATAAATCCGGAGAGCAGGAGGCCGATCGGGTAGGACTTGATTAGTCGGCGCGTGTGGATAAGGACATGTAGTAAAGGTAAGAAAGGAGCCAGCAGTAAATGGTGAGCAAGTCAAACAGGCTCTAAATTTAAGGGAAACATCATGTTAAGACTACGGGGCGCATACCGCGTAGGTCTTAGTAGCGTAGCAGCAGACTGAGGGAAACAGACTAGGCAAGTGAGCCAATATCACGACCATGCAGTAAAGCCGGACGTCCGATAAGAAAGGGATTGAAAACAGAAAGCGAGAGAAGAATAGTTTAGGGTCGGTATGAAAAGGTTTACTGATAAGTAGTGAGGGATCCCACGAGGCTTTCCAGGTGATGTGAGCAAGACGTCGAGTCAACCGAACCAAGGTTTTATCGTGGAATAACTCTAAGTAAAACTGGAAACAAGTGGCTGATCTAGCGAGACTAGAAGTGTCGGCGGGTAGGAATAGAGCGTAAATTTAAAGACAGGTAAAGGTCCGCATCAATAGAGGGTGAGCGAGTAAAGCAGAATCTCCGGGTAGGGGAACAAGAGCGTTGAGTCTGCATAGCGCATACCACTTAAGTCAGAGTAGCATTGGAGCATAAAAGAGAAAGAGGCAAGTCAGTGGGACTAGATCACCTCAGAGCAGTAAGATCGTGCAATCCAATTAAAGAAATGAAAGCAGAGCGCGATAATAAGGGTTTGGGTCAGAATGGGAAAGATTCATTGACGATGGGTGGGAGAAGTTCAAGAGGCTCTCTAGGTAATGTAAAGGGATAGTGGAGTAAGACGAGCAAAGAGAGGCGACGTCTCAGAAGTCTGGAGAAATCCGGAGAGCAGGAGGCCGTTCGGGTAGGACTTGAGGGGATGCGGGGAGCAGAGATTTTGGAACTCAGAGCTAGCGTACTAATGGCTCGGAAGTCGGGAAGCAGTCAGAAACGTGGGCTGGTCAGCCGAGGGTAGATTAGAGCCAGGTCCGAATGGATATCCGTCCAATTGAAAAAGTACTGCAGAGTGCGAACAGGGAAGCGCTCTATTGAGGTGAAGTGGAAAAGCCAACGATGTTTTCAGGGAGATGTAAGCAGACCGATATGTCGGCCCATCCCTAATCATTAGGGTCACAGTAGTCGGAAGCAAAGAGACCACTGACACGAGATTAGAATAACAGCTCAAAGATTGAAATATGTAGTAATGTGCAGTAATGTGTGTCATAAGATAAAAAGCTTTAGGGATGGCAGCGTCCATATGAAAAGCCAGATAGCATGTCAGGGAAAGTCTCGGGACGAGGGGAACAAAGTGTTTGTAATATAGAGCCTAGAGTAATAACGTCTCGGGTAAGGGTGAGGACGGTTTTATTATTAAAGGGTGTAAAATTTAACGAGGCCTCCGATAGCATTTGTACAGTCAATTAGGTCAACCGAACCAGAAGTGGCAACGTCTCAGAAGTCTGAATGAATCCGGAGAACAAGAAGCCGATCTAACAAGCCTGGATTAGTCGGCGTGTTAGGATTAGGACGTATAATAGAGATGAGAAGAGAGCCATATTAATAAAGGGTGAATGAGTCAAGGATGCTCACGGAGTTAGTAAGATAATAAAGATTGAGCATATCTTGCAGGCACCTGAGGTGAGGGGAACATAGCATTGAGTCAACAGAGCCTAGCCTGTTTGTATCTTCGTAGTTTTGAAGGTAGCCAGAGGAAAAGTAGACTGGTCAGATGAGACTCGGTCAGGGCACGGTACTGAGAGTTAGCAGTCCGATGGAAGGAATGAATACAACGAAGTAAGGAAGAAGAGGGTCAGAGTGAAGAAAGCTTTACTGATTAGGAGTAGCGGAGCCGACGAGACTCTCTAAGGTACTGTGGACAAGGTAGTTGGTCTTCTTAATATTGGCCAGTATCGTTACAGGAGTCAGAAAGCTGGAGCCGAAATACACGAGGCTGTATTAGTCGGCGCATTGAGGTTAAATAGTACAGTTACGTTGGGAAGACAAATGGAGAGTGTCAGCATAAATGGACATGTTAGATATGGGGGAGTTTACATTAGTTATTTCGGTATAAGCACTCGGGGTGAGGGAAAAGGTTTTTTGGTTGCGCAGAACCTGTACCGTTTACAACTCAGCGCTCTGTATGCAGTCAGAAAGTAGGAGACTGGTCAGAGCGGTCAGGTCAGCACACTGCGCTGGGCTACTGAAAAGGTGTGGAAGGGCAACTGGTGAGGGGAAGAGTGTTCGGTCTTCCGAACAATGACCGGTACCGTCAAAATATTAAGAGAGGGTCGGCAGAAATGGGCAGGTTAGAGATAGAGGTGTCTATGTTAAACAATGTTTGAGCAAGACCAGCAGGCTCTCGGATAGAGGGGGTATAGCCAGAAGGCTACGGATTCGTGCTGGTAGTCTGGAGTAAGTCAAAGAGAAGCAGGCCAGTCAGATGAGACAAGGGCAAGGCAGGGCACTGGCAAAAGACAGACCGCTAGAAGAGGGATTAAAAGTTAATAGCGTGATAAGGAGAGGACAGGGTTGGTTTTGAAAGGAGCCTTATTGGTGCTAGGTGAATAGACCAACAGGGCTCTGTGCTCCGACAGAGCATTCTTCATAGCAGAATTAGTTGCACAGGTTCGATGTAGAAGGCTGAGGACTGCGTCAGTGTGAAATGCTTAGCTGTGACTTTATTTTGTGGCGAGTCACATCCGCCACGTTGCAGTGTTGTCAAGCGGACATTTGTGGCTTTTTATAGAGAGAACGCTTGCCAGGCGAAAACCCACCACGTCCTGGAACACTGCCGTAGGTTTCCTTGAACAGTAGTGCAAGTCCGTTATGCATCTCATGTAGATATAATATTCCTTGCTGGATTTCTAGCATTTTCTCGCAAGATCATCCTTTATCTGCATATATTTGACATGTATGCCTGCAAAATTTACTTATCGGCCACCTGCGCATTCCGTAGTTTCCGCAGAATATTACGGGCTAATTAGAGCATTTCTGGATAGCAATGCCTATCTAGAACATACACAGCTTCCCTACTTTTTATATTTTCTTAGTTCTATCTGCTTGCAAAGCAGAAAGCCATTTTTAGCGAGAAAGAAAAATGGCCTCATTCGTAGACCATCATTTATTTGCAAATAACTCGCAAACTACTGCACGTATTTTGTTGCTTTTACGTTCGGCGTATTCAGGCGCTAAAGTTGTTCCAGACAAGTGTAATTTTGTGCCACTATAAGCGGTATTCTAACTGTAGAGAGGCTTTTTCTTTTATCTGAGAATAACTCAGGTTGGAATTTTGCGCCGGAGAGCAATATCAACGTAACAAAAGTAGGGCTGTATTTTTTTGTTAGTTGGTTTTTTTCTACTGAAGCACGCAGCTTCATTTTCTCCCTTCACATAATGTTTCTATTTTTGTCCGCATTTATCGGGATTGTTTTCAACTTTTCGCATGCCTTATAATCCCTTCACTCATTTCTTCCATGTGCGCACAATTGGGGCAACTGAGTGGCCAGTTAATGCGCGATCAATTCAAAGTGCACTTTCGGCGAATTGGATTCTGTTCCAAGGAGAAAAGGCACAACTACACCTCCGCTAAGTTTTCACAATAAAAGTACAAGGAGTTCAATATCGCCCGCAGGAACCAGAAACATGTCAAGGTGGGCACCTGCGACCCAGTAGCTGTATACCAAACAGTGCCAATGCATTTGCAATTGCTGCCGATGAACACATAATTATATTTTACCTACTTCCATGCAAGAGCATCGGATTTACGTAAGCATTGATCTGAACCCTTTAGGGTGTAGCCTCTAGTAGGTCTAGAAATATAACTATTTATTTATTTATTTATTTATCGTATAGACCGAGTTTGCATTCTATTATTCGCAGTCCGTTGGGAGACAAAATTCTTCGTTGGTTGGCCGAATGGCTTAGTACTGATACGGCAGCAGTAGTTGGGGCCGGTCAATGATGCAAGATTCTAATAGTCGAATGAGAATGATGCAGGTGAGTCAACACGTTGTTAATAGAAGCCGGCTCTTCTATTATATTCTTGCTCGGCTCGCAAACCGTGTCCAGCTATCCACGCTGGACTTGTCATGAGGTCGGTGAGTGCAGTTGTTTCTTGTGGCTGAATATGTCCTTAATAGGTAAAATCGCCATTCTCTGCAAATTGGGTTTGGGATTCCTGCAAATGTAAGTAAGTGTAACTGTTTCCGTAGCCAAGTGAAAATCCCATGGACGGCCATCGGAATAGCCACGTATACGTGCGCAACGCTGTCCGTGAAATGACATCAGAATAGCTCCAGGTGACTGGCGAATAGGAATGTTTGACGCAGTGAAGGTAATCACGCCAGAGTTGTTTGTCTTCGGTTGTGGAACGGGGGATCCATGTATACATATTATTCCAGGTGAGTAAATTGTTCTCTGAGTAAGGGGCGAGCTAAATATATTTGTTTAGACCCCGTGAAGGTAGCGCCTCCGGAATGGCGGAATGAGCCCCATTTACATAAATAAATAAATTAATAAATAGTATATTCTCGGTAAAACGAGACACACTGTAAATGCGTGATCAAATATGCATACAAGCATAGCTTCTTTGGAATGTTAAAACATTTCGTTTTGATGAAAGTTATAAAAGCAAAGATGTTGTCCGTATGAGTGAGCATACTGTCAGGTAATAGTCAGACACGGGGACATTATGGCGCTGTGGCGCGCAAAAATCCGTCAAAACACAAATTGGGGTAATTTCGTCAGGTAGTGATCCGTGAGCGCAGGAGCCTTAACAAGGCTTTTGCAACCAATAACCATTAATATATAGAGATGATCTGTGCTCCAACAAAGCTTGGTTCATAGCACAATTAGTTGCACAGGTTCGATGTAGAAGGCTGAGGACTGCGTCAGTGTGAAATGCTTAGCTGTGACTTTATTTTGTGGCGAGTCACATCCGCCACTTTGCAGTGTTGTCAAGCGGACATTTGTGGCTTTTTATAGAGAGAACGCTTGCCAGGCGAAAACCCACCACGTCCTGGAACACTGCCGTAGGTTTCGGTGAACAGTAGTGCAAGTCGGTTATGCATCGTATAGACCGACTTTGCATTCTATTATTCGCAGTCCGTTGACAGCCAAAATTCTTCGTTGGTTGGCCGAATGGCTTAGTACCGATACGGCAGCAGTAGTTGGGGCCGTTTAATGATGCAAGATTCGAAGAGTCGAATGAGAATGATGCAGGTGAGTAAACACATGGTTAATAGAGGCCGGCTCTTCTATTATATGCTTGCTCGGCTCGCAAACCGTGTCTAGCTATCCACGCTGGACTTGTCATGAGGTCGGTGAGTGAAGTTGTTTCTTGTGGCTGAATATGTCCTGAATAGGTAAAAACGTCATTCTCCGCAAAATGGATTTGCCATTCCTGCAGTGTGTCGGTTTTTCATTTCCTGGAGAATGGACCCAGCGTTTTGGGGATGGGTCGGCCAGTCCCAGTGGATAAACCTTCTTGGTTTGGCGGATGTACCTGTGGGAACCTCGGATAAAACGGGCAACGGACAAGAGGTGGCCATACAGAGACAGCAATGAAGCAAGAAGCACTAACACAGGCTAGTGGCGCTCACCGGTGCCTATGATACATTCAAACTTATGTAATTTTGTTTAGTATACATAATTTGCAAGCGCGTTCTATACATTACGTCGCTGGTGTGACTCAGACTACAGCTACTACGTGGGAAGATGGTTCTGCACGCGCAGGGTCAAAAGGCCGATATAACAAAGCGTTTTACCAAAAGTTAAGCGAATGATGCGATGGTTTAAAGAAACAGGTAAGCCGATGATGATGGCAGAAGCCAGAATGCGAGAGGCATCTTAGGTGAAACTGAGGACAACTAGGTTGAGACTGAATGCGGGAGCAAGATAGGTAGAGCAACATTCCAAGAGGAAAAGTAATTTCAAGAAATCGGCTAGGAGCGAATGCATGCTGACGGCAATACGAGGAGTGGTTCGTAAGAGTAATTACGCTAAAGCGTTCATGATTCTACAGTGCAAAAGCCGCCAGGATCTAGGAAAATGGTCACAGGGGGCCAAAACTGCTGTGCATTGGGAGTAGTTATGACACGTAGGGTCTCAATAGTATACCAGTGCGAGCATAAGGTAAAGAGCATAGGAATAGGAAGAGTGGTAATTTGAGCATACTAGTGGAAGACAGCAGAACATGGAAAACTCTCGCCCCGTCAGCCACACGCCTATAGCTTCAAGAATAATGGAACGAATAGTCAAAG
>CALYDF020004410.1:0-18195 GCA_944474145.2 Dicrocoelium dendriticum
CTGCACCGCAATCAGCCACGTCTCCATCTCCGTTGTCTTCTCCAACTTTGGTAGAACGCCGGGCGAAAACAGACTGTACCTACGTGAATCAAACAGTACTCACAGCAACGAAAATCAGGCACCATTCAAAACGTCTGGTTAAGCAAATTCCACTAGACCTGACATCTAGTATTAACAAGGATGGAGCAGCCAAACACCAACCCTTGGTACCTGTAGCTCAAATATCTCTTGTCGAGACTAAGCCTCCCAGAACATCGGTTACATATGCAGAGATTGCTGCAAGGGTCCACCGAGAGGCCGCCGTTGCGTCCTCTTCCATTGTAAACACCGTTAACGCAAATAGAGAGAAAAAGAGCAAACAATCACTTGTCAACAAGTCAAGACAAATGAGTACCATACCTTGTAGATCGATTAAAAAGGGATCCAACAACAGTGCCCGGACTGTTGTATGCTCAAATGTCCCTGAATCTACCGCCATCACATTGCGGGATAAGTTATCAGACGACCAAGACCAATGGAACTCATTGTGTATGCAGATGAGTATCAAAGCCAAGCCCATAAACTTGTTACGAATTACTCGTCATCCGAACTCGCCACACTATGGTGAACCCAGACTTATTCGAGTAAATCTAGAATCCTCCACCGACGTAGAAAACGTTTTGCTCTCCGCAAGCGCGCTAAAACACGAATCCTGTGGGATACGTATCTATCCTGATGTCCCTTGGAGCGCGCGACAACCAAAACGAAACACCGAAGAGGGGCACAGCAAGCAAGACCGCCTAAACACAGTCTTCATACATGGCGTGCCAGAACATCCTTCTAACGATGTTCAAGAGACCGGAAAGCACGATTTAGAACAGTGGCGGTTCATTCGTGAAACACTTTCTTTGGATGATGTTGTGGCACTATCGCTCACCAGGATACCTCTCTCATCGAATTATAGAGGATGCGGCCCTAGAATCCTAAAACTTGTGGTTCAGTCAGAGCAACAAGCAAAGGATGTTTTGGATCGATGGCGGAGAAATCGGAAACATCTTCCTTCCGAAATTCGGTTAAAGGTCGCAAACACTTTGCACAGCTCAAATATTAAAGCAACTGAAGCAGCAAGCATACTGACGAATGTACAGAAGTGTAACTTGACTGCTGCTTTAATTGACTCTGACGTAGGTCTAAACGAAGGCTGGGACGCACCTTGGCCGAATCAAGTTGCAAACGAGGTATCATTGACCCATCAAAAAAACGAATAACTGCCGACCTCCCATCGGTCGGCATTCTCCCACACTTGACAGCTTCACCTCTCTGCGGGCTCCTAGAGACCGAGAAACTGGCCTGCTTGTATACAAATGCTCAGGGACTTTCTAACAAACTGGCTGAACTGAAAGATCGCCAAGCTTCCGGCTCGTATGATGTCATTGGTATCACCGAGACATGGTTGCACACGGGAATGACGGACGCTGAAGTGTCGCTACCCGGCATGTCGCTGATCCGGAACGACAGGCTCACAAAAGGAGGAGGGGTAATCCTGTACTACCGAAACGACTTACAGTGCGAAGCCGTGGAGGATTCAGACTCGCAGTTCCCCGACTCTCTTTGGTGCCGGTTGCAGTTAAAAGGCAGGGACGCTTGCCTTATTGTCTTGGTGTACCGCGCCCCTAACTCAACACCCGAAACCGACTACCACCTAATGGCTGCTTTAAGGTGCAGTTTACAACAAAAGTACACTCACATTCTTATCATGGGTGATTTCAACGTACATTGTTTAGAAGCCCCTGCCACGATCGGAGAACAATTCAAAACCGATTTACAAGATCTAGTAACTACTGTTCCTCTTTACAACCACATCACTTTGCCCACTCGGTTCAGAACTGGTAACAGGCCATCTGTGCTGGATCTTGTGCTTACCAACGAGGAGCATATGATTGATGCGTTGGTTTTAGACTGCCCGTTGGGTCGCAGTGATCACGCAGTCATCAGTTTCAACTTCGTCTGCTATGCAGAATATCTGAATGATAACGATGAGACTGTGCGAACCATCACAAGGTACGACCGACTCGCCCAGCTAGTCAGCGCCACAACATGGTCTTTCCTCGAAGAAGAACCCCCGGAAGTCGCCTGGCTCGAGTTCGTCAACACATTCAGTCAGCTGATTGCACAGGCTTCAGAGATAAAAGCTTGCAATAAGTGCAAATCAGTTTCTTTCGTTAGGAGCAGAACCCGAAAATGGATGACAGTACGCAACGCAGCATGGCGAGTGTACAGAGAAGCTCCAGCACCAGAAACTTGGGACAACTACGTAGCCCAACGTAACCACTGCACTCAACTGTTAAGAGAAGACAAAGCCGCCTATCAGCAGAACATCGCAAAAACCTTCAGTGCTAACCACAAACTGCTGTACAAGCACGTTAATAGCCTACGAAAGGTGAGGCAAGGATTTCCTCCACTCAAGACGGCTGATGGCCCAACAAGAACGTCTATGGAAGCTGCAAACGCGCTGCAGATGCAATACGCCCCCACGTTTCAAAGGGTCTTGCCACCAAGCGATCTACCAAGCTTTGTATTCTGCTCACCAGGACTAACCCACATCAATTTTACCGCAGAGGCTGTATTGCAAAAGCTGACTTCTCTACGCAAACACAGCTCGCCGGGTGTCGACGCCATTCGTCCAGAGGCATTGGGAGCAGCAGCAAACCAACTGGCAGGACCTTTAGCTCAGTTTTTCCAGCACTGCTTAGACCAGAACCAAGTTCCCGCCATGTGGAAGCTTGGAATAATAAGCCCGATTCACAAAGGTGGAAGCAGAACTGATCCCTCCAACTACCGCCCAGTAACCCTTCTTCCTATACTCTCCAAGGTCATGGAATCCATAGTTGCCGATGCACTGGTGTGCTATCTGGAAAACTGCAACCTCATCACTCCTGAACAGCACGGTTTCCGTCGACAGCGGTCATGTACAACTAATTTACTAATTGCACGCAGTAGTTGGACCGAGGCAGCCGACGCTGGAGAAGGTGTTGATGTGATCTACCTGGATTTTTCCAAGGCTTTCGATCGTCTAGACCATCGGATACTACTATCCAAGCTGCAGCATTACGGGATCGGCGACCCTCTTTTAAGCTGGATCGCCAACTTTCTATTTCAACGGCAATTAGTGGTCAGAGTTCGGAGCTCTTTATCGGACCCCATACAAGTCGAGTGTGGTGTGCCGCAAGGCTCGGTTCTAGGTCCACGTTTGTTTTTGGTGTTTATTAATGACCTTGCACAGGGAATCGCTTCAAACTTCCTAATGTTTGCCGACGATATCAAGATCTGGCGCAGGATCCAGGCGAACGCCGACCAACATGTGCTTCAAAGTGACTTAGATACAGTGTATCAATGGTCGACCCAAAACTTATTGCATTTCAACGTCAGTAAATGCAAGGTGCTTTCCATCCGACATCAAAGCAGCTACTCATACCGACTCGGAACGGATGTACTGCAACAATCAACTCTCGAACGTGACTTGGGTGTCCTGGTTCAAGATGACTTGGGTTGCTCCAGGCAATCCGAAAAGGCCTCGAAGACCGGGAACCAACACGTTGGGCTGTTGAGGCGGGCGTTTGGACAAATAAACAGCTCCATATTTCGACAAATGCTCAGTGCGTATGTTCGCCCCCATGTCGAATATGCAATTCAAGCCTGGCATCCATGGCTGAAACACGACCTTAATGCACTGGAGCAGCCACAACGCCGGGCATCTAAGAACGTCTTTCTACACCCAACAGTTACACTCAACAGTTACACTACCACAGCAGACACATTGAATGATGAAACCAATAAAAATGTTATAGCCACAAAGTAAAAAATTAAACTGACGAAGCTGTTCGAATGCCAGTCATGAAGCCGTATATATAAAGTATTTGTGACTTACTTTGGGTCGACAAGAAAAGTGACAAACTAAGTAAGTGTGATGTATGATACAATGAAGTGCGGGAGAATAAAATGCCAAATTTTGAGCAACCATTATGAAGATGATCACTTGGGACTAAGAAGAAATTTTCAAACTGACTTCAAAATACGACCACACAGCGTGCTCCCTTAATTCAGCTTTGAATTAATTTCCGCTGTGACAAGCGTTGCTCGCGGATCTCAGTAGCATAGTGTCTAGTGCGTTAACCATGAACTACTAAGCTCTGAGTACCACCCAAGCTCAGGCCATCTCCACCTGACGAGTCTAAGCCAAGACGAAACGGCGGTCGTGGTGTGCCTGTGTTGGGAAGAGCAACACCCAAATATATCCAGAGGTCAAAACACTTTCGAATAATTCAATGGACTAGGGAACTTCTGGTTTGGCTGCTACATCTGGTAGTATATTCAATCAATCGCGCTATCAGAACACGATCTTTTGCAGTAGACTGGGGATGTGTATCGAGGAAGAGTACACCCAGTGGGGTAGCATACATGTTGTTACAAATCCCACCATTGAAAGTTGCAGCGTAGTGACCTTCTTATGTCTGAGAGCATAAAAAGATTATCTTCTGACCATGTGTAATCTTTCAAAAAACGTTCGTGGACCAAGACAGATTTTAGAACAACTGGACACCGAGATATTTGATGGCGAATGAAATGCGTGTATCATATGCAGTTAAGAGAAGAAAGGCTGTTGCGGGCCTATCACATATCCCTGCAAAACGCGCCAGAAACTTCGGAATAATGGCTGTGGAAAGCGGGGTCCTATTCCTCCTCACAACGTAGCAGAGTTCAGCCACTCCGAGACGCGGCCCAACTGCGCACCTACTGACAATGTTCTTCTACCAACTAACACCCCGTCGTGGTAGCTATTATCCCTAACTTAATGACCCATAGCATTGGCTGTGATTTGCCCTTTGTTGGTCGTAAAAGAGCCTTCAGAAGACCACTTGCCTTTCTTCCTCTTCGCTTTATTTGGGAGTCCAGCGGGTCACGTGTTTTTGTGTGCGTCGTTAGCGGGGCAGCGTTCTCGTCTAAGTCACTAGCGCGCGTCTACCGTAACCCCTGTCGTGTCCATCCGTTCCGAGGTCTCAGTGTCTACCCGAATAAGTGCGGCTAGGATCGTTCTCATGCTCGCTCAATTTCCGTCTCTCAAGCGCGTACCCCGGGCTAAGCTAACGCCATCAGGTCAGCGCAAATCCGTTCGATTGGCCAGCTTTCCAAGCCGTTACCGTAGGCGTGTCTCAACCGTGCCAGTGACTATCTTATCAGGTGTTACGCAATCATAACAGAGGCGTTCCCACAATTATAACAAAGACATATAACCGCTCGTAACTTACCAAGGTGGAGAGATGAAAAGGTTACATCGGTACATGATACACTGATGTACTGGGTCAACAATCGGTACCAGCGCGAACAGTTGTGGGACATAAGCCAAAAGTATCCTACATGAGCAAATACTGGCAAGCCCTGCCTATGAGAAAATTATGTTTACTGCTTTTAACTGAGACTGATTGCAATAGCTGATGATTTATGCACTAATATGAGATAATGTTGTTCAGGTAGTCATATGCATCAACATTGAACTTCATAACGCTTTCATATGTGATGGCTACTAGTCCACGTCAAGTCTACTTCCAGTTTGTGAACAATGATAGCGCACTTAGAATGGGATGGAGAATTAAGTGTCTGTTTTCCGGTCAATCAGTTGTGCTTTCTGTCCATTAATTTTGCGTAAATAGTCCGTTTATGATTGGGTGTAACATGCCGTACTTCTGCAATTACCCATGATTGTCTGTTGGTTGGATGCGCACGATGTGTTGCTATAGATACGGTTTTTCTTGTGCGGGAGGCTAGGGAGCATATACAGAAGCGGTGATGGCCTATCTGAACAGCCTTAGTGTTTGGTCCATCTGATACGCGGCGTATGTCTCCTGGGGTTTGTGTATCGCAGTCCACTTAGCCGAATCTTGGACTGGTTACCCATGTGCGCAACCACATGAGTCGTCCGCAATTGCTGCTCATGGGCGATTTCAACCTTCTTCGAATACGGTGGCACGAAGTCGAGCTTCTCCCCGGTGACTGCGAAGATGAGACGAGGTTTGTGGAGATGATGTTCGTAAATCGGGCCCCACGACAAATCAAACAGCTGGCATGCGTTATTTCGCGCTCGATTCCTACACCTCTGGACCTGTTGCCGACCAGATGCGAAAAACATATGCGTGGAGTTGAAGTCCTAGAGTCCCTGGCAGCTAGTGACCATGCGATGGTCATGACGAGCTTAGAGATGACACTGCTATTATTCCTCCGCTGGAGGCAGCCTTCAAATATTGGAAGGTGGAATTTAATGGACTCACTCGAGCTGCCATCATGATGGACTTGTCGTTACCACAGGATTCATCAGTTGTAACCAGTTGGTCTGTCATAACAGGGAGTAAAATAATTGTGCGCCTGATTTGTGACTCTCAAATATCGGAAAGCTGGACCAGTCAAGCCATACTAGTTTGAAAAGGAGTATGCCAAACTGGCTCGACGTCGACGCCGGCTATGGGATCAATTCGTGCAATCTGGCTCTGCCTAAGTTCACGAGGCTTACAAGAGGCAAAGGAATGCCCGTGATATTGCGAAAATGAGCAGACGTCGAAACTTCGAAGAGCGGCTTGCATCCGCAGCAAAAGCAGCTCCCAAGAGAATATTTGCATGCCTGTAGCAACGCCTGAAGCCGACAAGTGGCGTGCCTGTGTTGGAGAGCTCGGACGGACAGTCCCTAGTTATTGCACTGGGCGTGCTTCCGCATTAGCGGCGCACTGCTTTTACATTTTTGCAGATAACCAGTCGCCCGTACGGAGTTTGACCCAAATCGTCCCTACCGAGCTTGACAGTCTGCATTGCAGGATTGAGGATGTGCGGAAATTGCCCGCCAGTTTTCACAGTCAAGGCTGCCGGGTCTGATGCTCTCCATCCGTTGGTTCTCAGCTCGCTGTCGGCCATCAGCTCGCCTTCGGGGACTGAGCTATTCAACTAGTCGCTGTCCGCCGGTTCATTACGCAGCCAATGGAAATGCTCAGTAGTGAAGCCGATTCGGAAAGGCGGCAATCCGAGCTAGATGGACAACTGTTGGAGGATATGTCTGACCTTTGTTTTGGCTAAGAGACTGCAGAAGATATTGGAGCTTGGTTTCCTGCAGCATATCGAGTGCAAAACTATCTTGATGCCCGCGCAGCACGATTTCATGGAAGGTCGGTCCTTCATCACAAACCTGCTACTCTCTAAGCACGATCAACTGCAGGAGCCAAACCAAGGGAATTCGGTTAACGTCATTTAAATCAATTTCAGTAAAGCGTTTGACAAAGTGAACCATGAGATCTTCCTTCGGAACTGAACGTGTGCGGTGTTGGTGGCCCACTGCATTTTTGGGTCAGTGACTTAATTAGCGGTCGGACGCGGAAGGTGCAGGTGGACAACCACCTGACCGAGTGGTATCCATCGACCAGTAGCGCCCCGCAGCGCACAGTCCTTGTGCCTGTGTTGTTCCTGAACCACTAAGGATTTGTCTCAGCTGTTCAATTTATCTTGCGCGTTGTTTACAAATGACATTAAGGTATAGAGGGTAAATGAGGCGCCCGACGACTATGATCTGCTTCAGCCTGAGCTCGACCGCCTCTCCATGTGGTCAACAAAGGTCAACATTCCGATCAACCCGGTCAAGTCGGTATTCATGGTCCTGGGCAAGAGTGGTAATGGCCGAGTCTACAATCTGGCCGGCCAGCTGTTATTCCCATCGCTATCCTTGAAAAATCTCGGCCTACTCTCACGTTGCGTTTTGAAATCCGTTGAAAACACAAACAAGCTTTACCATCACGGACTGCTCATGCTGTGAGCGCTCAAACGCAGCTTCTGCACTTCTTCCGAAGAGGTTGTCACCCATCTCTTCTCTTCTATCATCAGACCAAGGCTAGCGTACAGCTCACCCGCCTACTGTCCGCTCACCCGCCTACTGTCCGCTCACCTGGAACGAGGTGCAAAGGATTGATCAGTAAAAGCATGTGTCCACAGCGCTCAGCCCCGGTTTACGAGGTGTACCATGGGAAGACCGGTGCTTGAGATTAGGGTTGACCTCATCATGACGCACCGGATATTACAACTGGATGATTGCCCCATGTTGAGACCGCTGCTTCATCTGCGTACACCCAGCAGCACACGAGGACACCGGTACAAACTTGTCGTACCGGACTTGAAGCCGGTCGCTCGCCAACTCTACTTCGAGCGGTGGGTAGTGAATATTTGGAACAAACTGCCTGCAGAAATAATCGAAGCAAAAGTCAGTGCCGCAGTTTAAGAAACTCCTGTACACGCACTTTGCCAAATAGAGATTTCGAAAATAATCGACATAATAATATTATTTGCTTGAAAAATATTAGATGTAGGTACACAGAGGCAACTCTACTCGTTGCATTTGCTCAGTATCCGGTATTCCGAAAATGGGTCAACTTTTTAAAAAATGTCCTCTGTGACATTATTGGATGTAGCTGAGTTTGTCAGTTGGGTGTGCACAGTGTTCATGATAGAACAACAGTCACAACAAATATAGAGGCGTGGGAAATTGTACAGTTCATCGTAAAGAGTTTTGCTAACCTCAATAAAAATATACTCGATATCAAGTGATGTGTCTTAGACAAAACAACCGATCCACACTTTGTAAAAGTCACCCAAAATATAGTTGTAATATTCCCATCTGAACTGTTATTGCCACTCGGGCCTAACTTGCAAAGTATTTAAATATATGGCATTCCACTATAATGACCGGGTTGTTTATCTTTTCTCTCAACTAATGCAGTACTGCAATTTGCTATCTTGTTTTTTACTTCATTTGTCCTTATAGGCTTATCGTATCCTATACACAGATCGACCAAATCTGGAACTGTCGTTTTGGGACACCAGTATTGTGGATATGGATTCCAATAGAACACCCTCCTTGGCCTCGCAGTTAACCAGCATGTACGTCACGAGTGACCGACATAGACCTACCCATCTGTACATACTTTCGCATCTGACCGTACACGCAACCTACTTCATCCGTGTCAGTGCAGTAAATGGGAAAGGGGAGGGACCACCTTCCGAGCCCGTGGCTGTGATCGTTCGTCCCGGACGTGAGTTAGCATTCAAGATCTTCCTCTTCATGCGCAATTTATTTAGCCATCTGCGTGTCGTATGTTATCTATTAAGAGAATAGCTGTTAGACATTCATTTTTGGTGAACAAGCTTAATAGCCATTATTTATACTTCCTATTTTCTAGTTCTTGATTGTTGTTTAAGCGCTCCAATGTGCTAGCCCGATTGGTACACACACGTCATTGTTAATGGACGCTCATCTCCGTGTGCTTCTCAGCAGTGCCGTTTGCAAGAACACATTCCATTGGCTTTTCCTCATCACTTTCCTACTTGGTTACGTTAAATAAATACTTAGTTGTCACACAATCATTGTACTAGTTTTTATTTTTAGGTCTGCATTGCTTATTCCCATTTGCTTTGTGACATTTCATGCAGGCATTTCCCTTCACGAATTTCAATAAAGCAAGAAGAAACAACATTATAACAGAATTTACTGAATTCAGTAATTTCGCGTATTCTCTTCAGCTGTTTACATACAATGAGTGGAAAACAGTGCGATGTTAACAGCAAAAATTCAAAGCGGTCGAAGGTCTTTAGGCTCACGTCAATCAATTAAGAAGTGTTACCATGCGGCTGAGCTAGTGGTATTGCATCAAGTCAGAAGGTTGCTCTGTAAATCCAACCTGGACAGACCAGACTCTCAAGTTACCGCCTCATGCATTTACCTCTTTAATTGTACTTGCGGTAGTAAGTACATAGGCCGAACTGAGAGAAGGCTGTCAGCGAGGATTGCAGAGCATGTTCCGCGAAACATGATCGCTAAGGGTCCGAAGCTACCGACTAGCTCTATTGCCCGCCACATACTTGACTGCGCTGAATGCCAGAACCCACGTGGCAATTTCAGGGTAGTTAGCAAACAGGTTAATTCCCGTTTACTACAGTTTGCGGAGGCGGCGGCAATTCGGCGGCTGAAGCCAGATTTATGCAAGCGAACGGATTTCGTGACCACGCTAGCCCTACCCTGGTGAGGCTAGGGATTGCGTTTTCCTCGGAACAGGTCACGTGAGCCTAAAGACCTTCGACCGCTTTGAATTTTTGCTGTTAACATCGCACTGTTTTCCACTCATTGTATGTAAACAGCTGAAGAGAATACGCGAAATTACTGAATTCAGTAAATTCTGTTATAATGTTGTTTCTTCTTGCTTTATTGAAATTTGTGACATTTGTTTAAAAGTATCATTTCATTCTGATTGGCCAGTGCCCGTCACTGTAAATGGCTGTTCGCTTTAGGCTTGGAGTCCCGTGATGTTATTTTTAAGGACATATGCGATTCGCTCTTGAGTACACGTTTGCTTATTCGCCTTTTCTTCTGATGTATTTCCTTCGGCTGGTTGGCTCAAGTGTAATTTAGTAGCTTTCCTTCATTTTGCCTGCAAAACTATATAAGCAAATGTGATTTCATGTATACAAGTCTCTTTTTAGCTCGTCTTTGACATGTTCTTGCGATCGTGGGGTGAAAGTGTCAACGGCGACACAACAGACTTTCTGGCGACGGATGTTCAGGTAAACATGTCTATTCCTTTCGAGAAAATGCAGACGCTTCTTCAACAGTAACAAATGCAGTTTGCAAAATCTCGACGACAGGATCGAATTACCTCCTGCTGTGCCAGGAGTAAATAAACACTGACAAGTAGAATCGCTCATGGAAAACCTGAGAACCGCAATTAACGCATTGTATAAGCTAAACTGTGACATCCAACCAGGTGGAACAATACTAAGCTTGCTAGAACTCCGGTTACCAAGCATTTAGGGATCTTTTCTTTAATATTACTGAAAGTTGACGACCTTTCAGACCGACATAAGTTGCACTACATCTGCATGTAATTTGACGAATGAGGTCGCTCCCACAATCTGTCCTTGTTGCACACAGAATTAGTTGGTTCATGGCAGATGCATCGCACTTCGGCTACTGGAGAAGTGTTTCTTCTCTCTCGTATCATTTCCTTTGCTACAAGCATAGCAATTCTATCCTCGTTGGCAATGAAGCAGACGAAAAAGAGCTTCCTTGGGCAATACTTCCTCAACATTTGATACTGTGTTGAGCTTCATGTTGCGCTGAATGAATCAATCCGAATGACATTTACGCCTAACGAATTTTGTTTGGATTTCCTTCCATCCACCAGAGCACTTGAGTTTAACGCAAGTTGCATGTCACTGTATTGAATTTTCAGACAAAATTAGTAACCACACTGTTTAACAACATTCCTGTACAGTTGAGTATTTCAGCTGCAGATAAAGAGACAACGAAACGACTGAAACTTATTCGTCTCAGAGGGATAGTCTACTGGATTTTTTCAACTTACACCCAGTTGAGTGGAAGTGACATCACATCCAGGTGTATGAATTCCTCTGGCCCTATAAGCCATCAATATTGCATCATACGTAAAAGTGACTTAGGTACGCGCGAACTGCATTTATGAATTCGTACATCACCTGGCCTTGTGTGCAAGTGAGATGGATTGTGCTACGAGCAGAGTAAGCGGTCAGGGTTACACTTGCCATATGTTTAGTCAATTCGGCTTCCGAAACAGACCACATCTGGAATCCAATAAAACTTTTCCTACTTTTATGCCGTGGTGACATTGATCCCTCAGACGGGGAAAGAAAAATGTCGCTGCAAAACTGTTGGAAGAAAATGGCACCAATTTTCCTTGCCAGGCTTCGCTGGCACGGCCGACGTTCACTCAGGAGTAGGCTTCGGTGCGTATTTTCAGTATCATAAGTAGTAATGCGGCAAAAGCGTTATCATAGCTTACTGACTGTTTTGGAACGCATTATATGTGGTTCAAAATGTTTTGCTTGACATTGCACGACGTATTCTCACTGTGACCATAGATACAGTTTCACACGGTACATTAATTACTAAAGTATCGACGCTCTACTGTCAACGTGCTTATGTCGATTGGTATGGCAACAGAAGATGTGCAGTGTCTACCATATGTGTTTGAGTGTGTCGCCTACTGTATGCAAGCATATGGGGTTTTCTCATCTCCTGCATTGAACCCGGAGGTACGGGAAACCTGAATTTCACCACGTGCAATGGCCGGCCTATATGTTCCAAACTGTTTTGTTGAATGGGTAAAACACTAAAAATGGCGGTTTTGAAGCAAAATATGAACAAACCTTCATTCATGTGACGCGTGATGAGGGTATCATGGTGAACATAATGGTTAAAATATGTACACATATTTACTACTTTCCGATATTTAAACTCCACCTACCCTTCCCATCAATGCAACTAAATGCCTACTTTTCTGTTTCTCTCTGCAGTCTTGCCAGCTCCCAGTAACTTAACTGCAGCAGCAACATCATCCACCGAGATTGAACTCAAATGGAAGCCACCGGACAATTTGGAACAAAACTCCAGATTGTTACAGCACTACCAAATTCAATACGCTCCCATGTCTACCGGTGCAGCCACCGCCACAACCGCAATGAACAGCAGTTTGCTGCATTGGACAGCGTCACTGGAATCGCTCACTTCCGAGAGCGTAAATACTAAAAGCATCGGGGCACATCTTAACACTATTGTGATATCTGGCCTCAAACCGGATCAGTTGTACATTATAGCAATTGCCACAGTATCACAAGCCGGCCCTGGAGTCAGAAATGCGGTTTTCTGTCGGACCAAAAAGTTCGGTAAGCTTATGTGGAAGCAATTGGCACAAAAGCATTGTCACCTACTACTGTAGTGTTGTTCTATGGAAACAGGATAAAATTGTCGTCATTTTGCCAAGTTGGCTGACACGTGCAGCGGTAGTTTTCGAATTTTGACCAACTTACTCACCAATACTTCACTGGATAGGATTCATTTCAGAACGAAGTCTGAGGAAAATTAAAATCCTCGTCAGTAAATTGTGCTGGGGTGTAAAGTTCAGATTGCATAAAAGTATTTCGATGTCATATTCTTTCAGTCATCGAAGGCAAGGTTAGGGCAGCATGCATACACACACAGTCTCACTAGCACATCCCATACAAAACAAATGGCCAAATGCCTTACCAAGGAACGTTGCATCAAAATGATCAGGGAAGTTGTGTGGTTTGGAAAGTTACTGCACCGGCAATACCTAAGCTTTGGAATCTCTATTCAAGACTACATAGAATGAGTTGCCACACCAAACGAGCTGATTATCACCTAGCTCTCAAGTCCACTATTGATATCTGCATCCAAAAATATGTAAGCTAGTCTTAACGGCAATCGGAGACGAACATAATTTCACCACATAACTCATTTGAGCAGTAAAATCCTTTTTAACATCACGCGTTCCACTGACATTATTGTTCCCCTTTGAACGACTGAGTAGCCCAATTGCGTACGCGATGACAAAGCCACTGGTGCAATCTCAACTGCAGCAGTTGCTTTCCTAGGAATCTACACAGCAGTACGTGCAGAGCTGATACACCGGGGTGCTCGGAACATAACCAGATAAGTCATGGCCACTCAAACGTAACTTGGTTGCAATGAGCCTATGTTGAACTCCTTGGAACTAAACAGAACTGAGTACTTCGTGAAATATGGCATTCTCATTTGGTTAGTAGCCGTGAATGAGAGCTTTGGTCACAGGGACCAGCAGATTTTGAAAAAGCCATTTTCAAATTAAGTAGCACTTCGTATACTGTTCATTAGCAGTTAACCTGCCACAAACGGTCTCATCATCAATGGAGGTAGCAAATTTGAATTCCTGATTTCACATGGAATTGCACATTTCAGTACCACCACTACCTGCGAACCTGACTGTGCAAGCGGTGGGTCCAACAGAACTCTCTGTTCAGTGGCACTCGTCTGTCCCCGACAACTCAGACCGAACGACAGCAGATATATCTGGACGAATAGCGTACTTCGAACTTACTTGGCGCCCTTCAAATAAAGATGTAAGTCTGGATGAGGTGCAGTGGAGTGTTCGAATGTCAAAACTTTCAGCAGACACCCTAGGTTATCTCCCAGTGTAACATTTGAATTCTCTTTTATATGATAATAGGTTTCGTAAATCAACAGATATTAAACGAGGAAGCACAACTACACTACGTAATAATTGATACCAGCTATACTTACATAGACAAAGCTCCATTGATCTCTGTGCCTACATTTCACCATACAAATCCCAAGCCGCTGAAATCCTCAGCATTGGAAATTCACTAACATTCCCTATAGACCCAGACCAAATTAGATCACCAAAAATCAGAGACGGAGGAAATTTACGGATGATAAGAGCTATGGCCTTAAATATGGCCAACTGGCTAATACATCAGCTAAGTGTTTTTCTGAACTCCGTGCAAGCTTTGAGCCAGGGAGAGAGAGGTTGGTCTCTCCTTACTAGACTGTCAATTATACTGGAGTGTAGAGCCACTATTAATGATTACTTTCCAGTTAACAGTGATGGATTTAAGAAAAACCCAGGGAAACACTGATCATGGCGCGAGCAAGCCAACCATAGTTACACTATGGTTTGACTGATGATGGCGTTATATCGCCCAGCCTTAATTGATCTAAGCAACTAAAAATCAGAAAACTCAGGGTCAGCCACTATCCACCCACTGGTGTCACCGTACTCCGGAGTTCTTTGTCTGGGAAACTGGGTATACTAATGAATGGTCAAAAACAAATCGTTGTTGTGAAGTAGGGTGATTTGATTCCAATGTAGCTGAGAATTAATATCCACGGGCGACGGCACATCATTCAGGACAAGGTTATCAGGAAACAGTATGAAGAAATCCACAGCTATCCGTCTGCGAGGCACCTATCCCGTACATCTCATATACGCCCATGAAATGGAATCAAGACAAATCCGCTGACGACCTGACTATGTTCCATATGAATGTGCAAGATGGAAAGTAGAACATAGGCGTGCATTCTATTCTTCCATGTGAGAAAAAAGCTATCGGTGTATCTGTATGTAATCAGAAGAATATGTTGCTCGATGCATATTTGAAAGCTGTTCTACTTTCAGGATTATAAAGTGGATGCGAAACGGATTTGAACCGAATGCCAGGAGAACCCCGTACTTAGATGATTGCCTTCCTTTTCAACTATTTAACGTCGCGGTATTTAATCCGTGCACAGTTACACTTAGCCTCAATATAGTTGAATTCTCACCGGGATAGGGAGTCTGCTCTTCGCTGAGTCACTGCTCATATAGGTTTATATGGATGTTCTGTATTGTCTAAGTGGATGCCACTTTTCGTGGACTAGAACCGAGTTGCATTACCTGTGACTTTCGCGCAAGCGGTAATTCATCTAAATAGATCGGAACCAAGCTGATGTGGAATCTTACTATCGGTTTCGAAACCGAACCATCATACCCAATTAAGCAGGGAACGAAACGGAGGGATTATGGGTTCAAGCCACATTAATGTCAGAGTTGCGGCGTGCGCCAAAACATAATCGCGTTATTGTTGTTAAGGTATTCCCCTCACCTACTCCAATCTAGGCAAAGTAATTCTGCACAGTTAACCGCATCCGCGTCACCTATTTTGACTGTAAACCAAACCACACTTAACTCGTTCTTCGTACATGGCCGCGTCTGTCTCGCTTGTCAAGCCCCTGTTTCGATTCCATCGGGTTGCTGATACTATATGGCCTGACGTCTCATCGTAATCTCTCACTGTAATCTCAATCTCAATCTCACTGGTCACTTTGTTGGCCCAGCACACTACGTACCTCACTCACACTGACCAAGTGATCCGTTCGATCGTGCATCACATGTCCTGACTACACTTCAACTCACATCGGTCAGGCCCTTAGTCCCAGCCCAACCGAATTGGGTCGCCCGATAAATCACGGAGTGCCATTCACTTGTAGTACCCAGCCTGTGGTCCGATTGAGATCCGCTTCACAAAGTGAAGCTTGGTAACCGCTAATGTTGGCATTTTATTGTCAATCCACAATTTTTTGAATGGTACCGCAGACACTTAAGGCAGCCTGCTCAACTTGCCTAAGAGACTACAGATTGCCCATTGGAAAGGCGGCCAAGTAAGATTTGCAAACATACCATCACAGCAGGTCCACACGATTACTTGACTGCTTGGTAAGGCTCATAACTCTCGTATGGTGTATTGACTCGGAACAGACCACAGAAGATATAGATTTGTATCTCTAATAGTCAGCAGACTTTTACATGCGCTTTGGGCATTGTATGGAATAACAGGACACTTAAATACTATCGCTACCATATCATTCTTTATGTCTACTCAAATTAGGGAGGCTGGATTCGGTCAGAACAGCACCGCATATCATCCGATTGGACCACCCCTTCGAGTGCAGTGTCTGAGAACCACGGATCTGAGTCACAGCCAATCAGCCGGCGTTTGGTTCCCGCCCAAATCGATTCCACAACCTCCGGTTGGTACAAAGCCAGTATTGGGACATTACAACCGTCCACATTTTACGTCATCCACGTACGAGCTGTGGCCGCCTCAGGGTCCGGAGATCGGGCAATTTCTACTCCAGTGCAAACCTGGGATCCACGTGAGTTCTTTGTAGCCCATGTAGGAGCGAATGACGACACATTTCACCTGATTACCAGCAAGCATTTTATTGGAAATGCAAGATGTAACATAGTACACATCCAACAACATTGACACAACGTGACTGATATATGTTTCTTATTTTTCTGTTCATTAACACTTAGTCTCTGCCTGATTGTGGCATCTCGATCCTGCCTAGATTGTCAATCGTTAACAAATTTGTGTCCAGAATATCTGCATAAACGACCCGCGACCACTAGGACACTGGTACCTGGAAGACATCTAGAGAGGCAACCTCGTCTAGCAATATATAGAAGGCAGTTACTCATCTTGTCACCGAAACAAAAGGTCGAAATGCCTCGTGGAGTGCAGTGTTGTGGGACCGGCGACACCCAGTTTCCTTCTGTTTTATCAACTACCATCCTAGTGATCGGATTGACCAAAGTACATTTCATTGCGAATCCCTATCCACATTTAGATTGCGCGTCCAGTCACACAACATGTGCTTAAAAACCACTACGAAAACAATGAAGACATGATTTGCGATGGGTAAAAGACTAGGGCTTGACAAATTCTCTTGAATGACAAGAGTGAGGCGTACAAAGGTAACTAATGACAGTAAAAAGGGAAAAGTTGGTTTTAGTGATTCAACAAGCTGTTCTCATGAAAAATCATGCTACTTTATCGAGAGGGCTAGTGAACACATTAGTTTGCGTTATTTCGTCTTCTGACTATAAAAGCTATATCCCTAATGCAAGCAGGACGGCTTGTCATCAAATCGTTTTCTATAAAACGTTAATTTTTCAGTGAAATTGATGTGTGAAGGAATATTTTAAATTGCGGACACCCCAAGGGTGGTGCTGGAACGCAGAAAGTCTGACGTTAACATACCCTAGCATGAATATGAAATATTTGAAAAGGGATCCGACATACGTAAGTCAAGAATCCGACATGTTCTATGGTTTCCAGACAAGAAATTTCGGAATGATCAAGAGAGAAACACCACTCATGGATCGTGCAACATGTGTGCAGCCTGGGGCTCTAAGATGCAAGTTACAAGCTGGTACCTGAAAAATTACGGCAACGCACTGTGAGCCGTTGATAGTAGTGTCGTCCATCGTGTATGGGGACTGGCCCCACAATCACATACTTATATGTATAACTGGGGATGCACATTTTCAGTGTGTTTCAGCCAAGTATATTTGGCTGGCTGCGGCATTTTCAGTTGAGCACTTTGTTAACCCAGTAACTACATCACTAAGTTTATTGTCGAACATATCGCTGCCAGTATTAAAGCGTCCAGTTCATTGAAGTGGCGTAACAGATGACAGTTGCTGCCAAGATCCGTCGCAGTTACACTCAGACAGACAAGCACTAGACATGAAGAAAAGCCCTAGAAGACCCTTTCATCTTAGTGCGACTCGTCAGTAGCGATCACCTGCCTAATCCTGCCGGATTTGAACCTACGACTTCACTCTTGCAGGCCAGCGACTTATGCCACTGGGTCATGGGCGACGGCAGCGTACCACCGTGACTGATATCCAAATGCGATATAGCGCGGCTCATCCTCTACTGTCCTCCACGTTATGAACGTGAGGAGGACAGGGCTGGCTC
>CALYDF020004411.1:0-18214 GCA_944474145.2 Dicrocoelium dendriticum
ACCCCGTCCCCTCCAGCAACGACCAACTGTCTCCTGGAGCCAGTATGGACGATGTAGTGGGTAATAGACAGGTAGGCACCTTGTCAACATGCACATCAAGCGCAGCCACACCGGGGATATCAAACAACAGCCAATCACTTGAGAGAGAGAGAGAAAGAGAAAAACTCGATTAATGCATAAGGAAACGGTGACATAAACCTTAATTAAATAGCATACGTAATAAGTTGTTTACAAACAAATCCTAGCTAAGTGCACGAGGTCAGGAAGTATAGTTCACGGAATGCCACGAACACAAAAATGCTATGGAAATCGAATACAACTGGCTGAAGCGATGTGTGCAAGTTAATGGAATAGAGTACAGGGAGATATTTATATGAGAAAGAAAAGCATTAAGGTAAAAACTGTAAACCCACCACCTGAAATAAAGAGACTTAGCATGCAAGCACGCGGTTAGTAAATCGAATTCAGCGTGCCTACAAACGCTGCGCCGGCTCGTCGTAATTCTCTGCAGGACCCGTCGTCGCTTCTGTAGTGGCCCCAAAGGACCTAGCTCATGGCCCACTAGACATTTATATGAGAAAGAAAGGCATTAGGAGAGAACCGAAAACCCACCACCTGAAATAAAGAGACTTAGCATGCAAGCACGCGGTTAGTAAATCGAATTCAGCGTGCCTACAAACGCTGCGCCGGTGCTGCCTACGTTCACTGCGGGACCCGTCGTCGCTTCGGCAGTGGTCCCGAGTGACCTCTCTCATGGCTCACTAGGCCTGCCTGACTAAGGCACTCGCGACCGCATGTTCTACAGCACAATGCGCTCGATGTCGATGGAGTACAATTCATCGGTGCTTGCCGCTTCCGCACTTGCCGCTTCTTCTCTGCATGCATGAGGGCTTTCTCCCGCACCTCAGCAACTGCCTTCGTGATTAGATCGCGCCATGCACCACGATCAACCGCCTTCGATTCCCATGATCTGCAATCAAGATTAGAACGTGTGAGGCTCACTTTAATCATGTCCTGGTAACGTAACTTGGGTTTCCCAGCATGCCGCTTCCCTATACTCAGCTGACCGTATAAAAGTTGTTTCGGTATTCGCGTCGAATCCATACGGCTCACATGACCGAGCCATCTCAGGTGTCGCAGTAAAAGTATGCCGTCCACTGCATACATCCCACTTCGGCGCAACACTTCCGTGTCTGCAACTCTGGCGCCCCAGCCGATCCGCAGAATTCGTCGCAGACACTGCTGATGGAACCGCTCGAGATATCGCACATCCCGACGGTACATCGTCCACGTTTCACTGCCGTATAGAAGAACGGACAGTACCATGGATTTGTACACCATCAGCTTCGTGCCAATGCTAAGCTGATGGTTGTTCCACACTCGGTACTCTAGCTTCCCGAATGCCGCTGCCGCCTTCGACACGCGATTACGCAACTCAACGTGTAGCTGCTGATCAGTCGACATCACACTCCCAAGGTAGCAGAAGCGGGAGGTGGTTTCCAATACTTCAGCACCAATGCTGATTTGCGGCAATATTGAAGATTGCACCTCCGGTGAAGGCTGAAACAGACAGACAGTTTTGCTTGTGTTGATGGTGAGCCCGAATTTGGCCGCTGTCGAAGCCAGAGCACTAGTCATGTGCTGCAACTCATCCGCGCTGTGTGAAAACAACGCACAGTCGTCAGCAAACAGCAACATACGGATAGTTGTCTCACAGACTAGAGTTCTCGCACCGAAACGACGGATGTTCAGCAACCCACCATCAATACGGTGCTCCACACGAACACCGTAAGCACAAGCCGCATCAAAAGCACAAGACAACATTGCATGAAGATAGATATTAAACAGGGCAGGAGCTAACACACAGCCTTGCTTCACACCAGAGACAACTGTAAAGTCATCAGAGGTCTCTCCACTCAGCTGCACCCTCGCTCGCATACCACTGTGCAGACATTCAATTAAACTTACAAACTTACGCGGGCAACCAAACTTACCCAACACCAGCCACAGTGCCTCGCGGTTCACCGTATCAAATGCCTTGGTGAAATCAACAAAAAGCGAGTACAATGGCTGGTGTCGTTCTCTGCACTTCTCTTGCAACTGACGAGCCGCAAACACCATATCTATAGTGCTGCGACCCGAACGGAATCCACATTGCTCTTCCGCCACGTGAGGTTCCACAATCTGACTCACGAGGCGATTGAGCAGGATTCGGGCAATCACCTTGCCCACACAACTCAGCAAGTTGATGCCACGATAATTCGTGCAACATTGCTTGCTACCTTTGCCCTTGTACAGTGGTAGCACAAGGGCATCCTTCAGCTCAGAAGGCACTTCCTCCTCAATCCACACGCGTTGCACCAAGTGGTGCAGCGCAGTCAACAACGCGGGTCCACCGTGTTTCAATACTTCAGGTGGGATCCCGTCACCTCCGGCACATTTGCCGTTTCGCAGCTGAGCAAGTGCTCTCTGTGTCTCATCCAGTCTCGGCGTATCTGCCAGATCCGCCTTCACATCGTGCTGCTTCAGGCCATTCAATGTAGGCCAGTCGATCTCTGAACGGTTGTTCAAGAGACAGTCAAAGTGTTTCCGCCAGACCTGCATTATGTCTGCAGTCTGGGTGCAGGTAGCGCCTGAACTACCATCGATCAGTGTCCTCAGCGGCTCCAATCTCGGTCCATACACCGCCTTCAAGGAGTCAAAGAATTCCTTGTGTTGACGGCGTTCCGCGTAGCATTCCATCTGCTTCGCCTTCTCCGTCCACCATGCATTTTTAATGCGACGGAGCTCTCGGGTCAGTCGCCGTCGAAGTTTGCGAAACTGACTACTCTTCCCCAAGTCACTGGGGTCTGCAACATGTGCAGCAAATGCTGCATTCTTCTCTGACACCAATGCGTCAATCGTCACATTGTTGTCATCAAACCAATCAGGCCGCTTACAGTTTGCGCGCCCGATGGTCTCCTCCGCAGCAGCTGTCACCTGGTCGCGAATGTGGTGCCACAGGTCGCCCACTGTGGCTATACAGTCCACATCACCACACAGGCGTGCAGCCATCGCCTTCTCCAGCTCAGCACGTTTCGCCACAGTGCCGAGGGAGAGAATGTTAAATTTACGCCGATTCACGGCGGGAGTGCAATACATCGATTTACGAAAATATATGTACAGTTTGGTCCGAACCAATTTGTGATCAGTGCCACACTCAGCTCCACGCAGTACACGTGTCATGCGCACTTCACGCATATCACGCTGACGTACGATGACATAGTCGAGCAGGTGAGCGTGACCACTCCGTGGGTGCGTCCAAGTTGCTATATCACTCGCACTCAGTGCAAACCGAGTGTTCGTGATCGTCAGGCCGTGAGTGGCACACAGTGAGAGCAGCCTGTCACCGTTCGCATTCGCTGAACCAATGCCATGCGCACCGATAACATCTGTCCACGCTGATGCATCACGCCCAACGCGCGCGTTGAAATCACCCAGCAGAAATAGTCGGTCGCTCCTCGGCACAGACCGTATCACGGAGGATAGCTCAGTGTAGAACTGATCACGCGTGTCATCAGGATAACACATGGTCGGACCGTACGTGCTTATAAAAGTAGCAAACTTACCTCTTCCGAGTCGCAGGCGAACAGTCATCAGCCGCGCGCTGATGCCCGTTGGTTCACCCACCAGCTGGCCATTCAGGCGATCGGATATTGCAAATCCGACCCCATGTTCACGTGGTGCTGAGGCGGCGTTCCCCACCCAGTAGAATGTATAGCCAGCACCTGCTTCATGTAACTTACCTTGCTCAGCGAGCCGAGTTTCACTGAGCGCCGCAATATCGATGTGGTAGCGCGCCAGCTCCATTGCGACCAGTGCAGTGCGTCGCTCCGGGCGCTCGCTCGAGTTCCGGTCCAGTAGTGTGCGCACGTTCCAGCACCCGATGTTGAGTGCTTTGCGCGCAGGCATACGATTGCATTGGTGGGCAATCGCACGCGAGGTGGTCGTTGTGCTTCGGAGGTTTGCTTGAGGGACTCCACCCGGAGCCTTTGGCTCAATAGCCTGACCCACAAGGCAGTGGGTGGTTTGGAGGTTTGCTTGAGGGACTCCACCCGGAGCCTTTGGCTCAATAGCCTGACCCACAAGGCAGTGGAGAGCAGATCCAGCTCGGGAATGTGATTGCAGAGACAGATGGGGATCTGCTTGACGGCCGTCACACGCAGCCTTTGAGGTTCTGGAACAGTTATCATATGTTTTGCGACCGTAATTGGATACGCACCTGCGACCACGGCCAGACGCAGGTGGGTTTTTGGCGGGTTTGCACCAATTTGACCAGGGGCTGCCTGGCTTGAGGCGGGCAGTAGCAAACCATTGAACACCCGGAGGTGTCCTCCCACCGTCAGAGACAATGCGTGGTACTCGTGCTCTACGCCAATCGAGCATTGAGAATATAACCCGTAACCTGTTGTCTCCCATGGCTAGGTTTTACGGGAAGTGGGCCATCGACCACTTCCTAACCTCCGGAGAGGATACAAGAGTAAGGGATTTGTGTAAATATTCGTCTGCTCTCTTGCGGGTATAGCAGCTAATAAGTCTACAATATAAATTTATTTATTATTTAATTTTGTAAATTCGCTTTCCGTATTCTTGTGTTATCAGTATTGCAAGGTACGGAAGGTTAAACGTCCAGCGTCAAAACCGTGGCCAGTCTAGTCTGTCAGGTGTCATCGGAGGTGCCCTGCGTATGTAATGATAACCATCAGCAGGAGGGCAAACAAAATCTAAACCAAACAAAGTGGCAAGGAAATTGTGCATGCGTGTGTAACGGTAAGAATGAAAGATCTTTTTTAATTTTTGTGGTGGTTACACTCAACAGATGGACAAACGATCAGTCAGCAACGGCCGTACAGCAGCCAGTTGAACTCCTGCTTTGCTGTCATACAACCATTTTTCCTGTGCAACACGGAATAATAAGTGGGAGAGAACGGAGTGTTACCTGAATACTTTAATGACTTAAGCAGACATTTAGCTTTAAGTAGTCTAATCTTGTGTAGACAAAATACAAGCACAATTATTGGCGGTCGTATAAATATAAGGCGGCACAATGCGGCTCTCTTGCGGCTTTCACTACCCCGTGTCATAAGCAGACTTTGCCATACAGATAACTCAGCACCAAACACACTTTAAACAAGCAAACCGATTGGGAAATAGCAGCTAACGCGTCACTTGTGTCGGCGTCGAGCCACGTCCAGTAAACTCTCGAGCCAAGCACAAGGCGAGTCACGTGGACTTCAGCCAGACAGACGAGGCGGAGCAACGGCGCCCAATTTTTCGTGTATGAATCCAGTTCCTGCTGCCAAGTTGAACTCCGTCCACCTAACGCATTGCGCCATCGCACGTGTAACCATCTGAGCAAGGCGTTGCTAGGTAAGCGGCTACCAGGCGTACGTAGCACGTGCCCAAGCCAACGGAACTTGTTCAGTGCTCTCTGTTGTTCTAGGCAGCTAACATGTTTAGCACTACCTAGTAATATCTAACGCACATCATCGTTGCGCACACGCTGTTGTCCTCCGACGCTAGCAATGCTTCGCAAACAACCGTGATCAAAGACGTGAATGCGCCCCAGGTCCTCAGAACGAAGGGTCCAATTTTCACTACCATAGAGCAGGATGGCCCTCACTGTAGCCTTGTATACACGGCCTTTTAGACTTAGGGAATCTGCCTCCTGTCTCCAACGGGGCTGCAGGTTCAGAACGGCATTGCTGGCCTTTGCAGTGCGTGACCTGACTTCAGTTTCTATGCGCCCATCGTTGCCGATGCAGGTGCCAAGTTAAGTGAACTTATCAAACACTTCGATTTCCTCCTTAGCAAAGGTCACGGGGTCAAAAAGTGTCCGGTGGTCCTACATCAACAGTTTGCACTTGGAAGGTCCGAAGCGCATACCATTGAAGGGGGCCGCTCCAGAAAAACTACTCAGAATCAATCGTGCCGCCGCAACATCGCCAAAAGCAAGACGTTTATTCCACATAATCATTAGCATTTATTCTTTCACCCGGCAGGACGTCAAAGCCTAGAGTATGCGATTCCGCAAGGGCACAGTCCACTATAGAGTCCGCTATGGAATTGCACGATATGTGAAAATTGGACGACGCTGACGGACGCTTCTTGTGGTCGAAACCCATACGATAGACCACTGTAGACACTGACGCAGTCTGTAGTGTTCTAGTACGGAGCGCGACGGATGCTTGCATAGCGAATGGGAGCACCATACCATGCCCAAAGTTTGCACAGGATGCATCTACCGACTGAATCAAATGCACGCTTAAATTCGAGAAACACAGCTATTGTCGGTCTGCGGTATGTGTGGCGCTGCTTTAGCACCTTTCACAAAGTGAATATATGGTCTATCCATTTACCTACTGGGCGAAGGCCTGCATGCTCTTCCCTAGTCCGGGATTTCCGTACCATTATGGTGACGAACGAGAATGGCTGGGAGTAATTTTTCTACGATTGGCGGTAGGCTAATATCCCTGTGTTTAGAACCGTCTGTGCGACTGCCCTGCTTGTATATTGCGCTATAATCCATGCGTACCAATTAGCCGGGACACTCTCTTCCTTTCAGATACGTTCGAATAGGGAGCCTGTGCCTCGCAAAGGCCCTCACCTCCATCCTTAAATAGTGCAGGCAGAAGGGAATCCGAGCCAGCTGGCTGGCCGAACAACCTCCTCGTGGTGCCAGCTGGGTGGTTCGGGTTTACCCTCTTCCAGCAAATAGTTCGGCGGCAGTGTTCCAGGACGTGGTGGGTTTTCGCCTGGCAAACGTTCTCCCTATAAAAAGCCACAAAAGTCCGTTTAACAACACTGTGACGTGGCGGTTGTGCCTCGCCACTAACTAAAGTCACCCATTGCTTATCCGGACAATCGCTTCAAGTCCACAGATATCAAGCATCCATTTAGCACTGGCGACACCTTCAAACACATTCAAGCAAAACGACAGGAAACATTTACCAATCTCATAAACAAATCTAAACACGCCTACATGCAAACTTACATACGTTCATACATAAACATATGCAACAATCCCATTGTTCCATTGTACACTAACTGATCACATTTTGTACTCTTAACATGATCATGCCTGCGCCGGCGTGCCTCGCTTAGTCGAGAATACACAATTTATTTATTTATTTATTTAAAAGCATTGTAAGCGGTGATCGCCTTTTGGGCCTCCTCCTCCGACGGAAGCTTTAAACTAACCGTCCATGGCTCGTCCTACATCACCTGAGGAAGAAGAGGACCGGAAACAGGGGTCACTTGAACTGTTCTTGAAAGTGTTCCGCTGCCTCTTCTTGTCTCACTGACGCCTGGTTTCCTGGAACAATGGTGCGGAGCAGCTAAAAGAGCTTGTGGTAATTGCTTCCAGCTCCTGCTTCCTCCATTTCTTGTGCCCATCTGGCGCACCAGGCTTCCTCGTCAGCACGTAGGCTCTCGTTATTGTGAGCCTAATAGCCAGTCTGTTCATACTGTGCTCAGAGCCAGCCGAGAGATTTCTTCTAGACTCCAACAGGTTCACCGACCTCTCGGGTATCCAGGGACTGGTGCGGTGACAATTTATAATACCACCAGCACTTACTAATGCACCTTGCATGGCGGCCTGGATCCTATTTCACTGAAGCTTAGTGTCATTAGAACGGGACAGCAAAAGTTCGGTACGCAGTGCGTCTTGCTAGGCTTGCCTGATGGAATGCTAAAACAATTTCTTAAATGACAATCGGAGGAGATGCTTTGTGCGCCTTCCGGTGTAGTTCATGGGGAAACGACGGCGCGCAAGGCATGAGCAGAGTTAGCGCAGATATTCCAGAAGGAGCGGCAAGGCAGGATGGAACTATGCCACCGTAACTTATGACAATGTTGTCAATTTGGGTCCATTGCTGGCCAGCTAGAGGAGGAGGCAAAGTAGCACTTCGGCGCCCACTGAATCTAAAAGCAGCGCTACTAATAAACAAGTGGTGTTTCGCACACCTTTGTGGCAAGTGCTCGCCGTTGTCAGTTCGTTCGGAGATAGGCTCCTAATTACCACTCAACTGAACTTCTGAGGAGCTCATACGCCCTACTTGTGCATTAACTGCCCCTGCAAATACTATAATATTTGAACTAGTAGCACTGTATAGTGGCGCATTCAGTTCGCGGTAGAAGGTGCTTTGACAGCAACTAAACTACAGTCGGTGGAAGCATAAGCGGAAATCGCAAACAAAGTGCGTTTTGCACTACTTCATGGATACACCCTAGCTGATGTCGTCAAAGGGGCTGTACCTAAACGGCTGTTCACCGGAACCCAATCAACCAAAGTTAACCCAGGCTTGGAGCTTTGCATGATACATAAACCTGCTTGACCTGTGGGTGCTGCATTGGCTTCTCTGGGGGCGTACAAACAATAACGATATGATAAGCTGGGTGTAGTTAATACAACCACCCCATTCTGATTATTTCGGATACATAAAAGGCATCCATACCCAATGTGTCCAACGTGCGTGCGAATGCAGCCTGTTGGCCTAGTTGTCTTAGCGTGCAAACGTTGAAAGACAACATTGAAACGGGACAGCTTGGCCTTGTAATGGGGCGTTGCCGATAGACGTCCACTTAGGGTGGTGGGGACGTGACGGCAGACGGCTCAAATCCAGTGGCACTTTGCTTGTTTTCAAGTAAGCTGGGAGTTAGAGCAGGAAGGTTAGTAATGGGGGTTGGGATGGGCATAAAAGTAACAGGTTCAAAAGCAAGAACAGAGGCGCCAACAGTAGCATGTTTTCGCTTATCTGCCCCGTTGTATGCAGCAGGTAAGGCGACGGTTGGTAATCTGCGAGACGACCGATGCAGAGTGAAGTGTATGTTTGAAGAAAAGGCATGGTTTTATGTGGGCTGAGCTACCGACAGGGCGCTCAGATCAAGCCAGAAGGACGATTAGGGTTATCATCCAAAGCCTTAAGCTAAAAAGCCTGGGAGTTTATGCAAGTCGAAGTGTCAGGGAAGATGCGACGAGTAGGTGGTGCATGGTCGTTTTTACGGACTGAGGTAAGGCGCACTGACGGGCGAAAAGCATAGTACAAAGTTCCTAGTAACTAGTAGAGTACTAAAAATAGTGTTGCGTTGAAGCTTTCCGGGTCAGGATCAGCTGGTTGGGCAGTATCCAGGTCGGCTAGGTCGACGTTTGCTGCTCTGATGGATGCACAAAACAGCGCCTGCGCCGGAATTGAGGACATCTGAGATATGTCGCACCTCTCTCTCATAAATTAAGAAACGTAGTCAAGATGTTTAGTTGCCTATGGAGAATACTTGTAGGTGAAGGCGTTCGTTGCTTAGATTAACGGTTTTTGGTCTGCGAAGACGGTAGAGTGTTGACCTTCGAGATAAGGGCGTAAAAATTTTGCTAGTTTGATAGATAGCTAGTAGTTCCCTAACAGGGGCGTTGTAACGTTGTTCTGCAGGTTGTCAACGTTTCGAGAAGAAACCTGGCGGTATCCATCTATGGTCAGTGGGTTGTTGAAGTGCTGATCCGACGGCGGTGCTTGCTGCTTCTGTCGTAAGAGAAAGTGCAGCGTTGAGCCTTGGTGGGCAATAAGCACTACTTTGGCGGCAGCAAAGTTGAGCTTCTGGAAAGGCTGTCTGACGTTGTCTGGAAAGAGAAAATAACGTTGTTTGTCACGGAGCAAATTACTCATTGGTTGCATAGTGCTCGCGCAGTAAGGAACAAAGCCTCGAAAATAGTTGGCCGTGCCGAGGAATCTGCGCAGCTGGTTGAAGAAACTAGGGGCAGGATAGTCCTTCAGTGCCTGGATTTTGTCTAACTGGGCTTCAATGCCAAGGGCGACTATGATGTGACCACGAACGTTGATAAAACTTTGGCCCAGTTGGCAGTTAGGTGGGTTTACGTTGACTCATGGTGCGTCAAGCATCGGAAGAGTGTCGTGATGCAGATGTGCATCAGCTAACTAGTGCCTTTGCGAAAGTCCTGTAAACAGGGATAAACCCCTTCGAGACTTCTCGTTACCTAATGTATGAAAGGCTGAATAGGTTGAGCAGCGTTGCTGAGGTTGAAATGCATTCTAAGGTACCGTAATTTTCTGACTACAGTGCGCAAGTAAAATCCTTATAGTTGCTTAAAATGTCAGCAGTGTGTCTTAGATTCAGGCGCGCCTTGTTTTTGACTGTTTGTGTCGAAGCCTAGTGACCTCAAACCAATTTCAAAGTTCACACTGGACTGAAAAATCCGGCAAGATGTTTTATTACGACTTGGATTGTCGAAAAATAAGCACTGGACCGGAACGTCCTGGAGTCATCTGCTTATGTTTTCTGGGCAGACTTAATTAGGGGTGGCGAACCTTGTGCAGAATTCCAGTGATTCGAGGTTGGCTGGTGACCATAAACCAATCAAGGATCCAACCATATACGCTGATATCCTATACTGTGATATTGGTGATGGTTACCCCACCCGGCAAACTCACTTGGTCCAAAAATGCACCTTGCAACCACTGTCCAAAACACGCACAAGTATCTCGCTGGTTGCGGGTGTGTTTGTATGTACGAGCTGCGCTCCCACCAGTATTCTAAAGACGTGCGCTCACTCAGCCAGCCAGCGAGGCGTGTGTGAGCTTCACTCGGGTCATCGTCCATAATGATATTATCGGATAGAAAACTGGAGTACACGTCGTCTTATGTGTACACCCGAGGAGGTAACCGTGTACTTACGAAAGAGTGTGTGGTTGCATACAATCTGGTCAACCTATGATGTCCGCCAGTCGCGTGCTGGCGATTAAGAAGAAGCTTGTTCGCTTACTCATACCACTATTCCTGACACGTGCTGTGCTTCAACGTACCAGTAATTTAGAATCCCAAAATACAAACATGTACAGGGACATGCTTAAGAAGCAGATTTCCAGCTCAAGCCCATCAGCCACACAGTACAAGGTACAAATAGATCAGCCGCGAAACAATTAAATATGAATAAATAATAATAAATAAAGCATAATAAAAATAATAAATAATAAATAATAAATAATAATATAATTAAATATAAATGAACCAATGGTACGGAAGTGAAAGAAGCAAGATGTCCTGCACCAAATAAAGAAGACAACGAATAGTTTCCGATGGAAGAAAGCAAGATGCCTCCATGGGCGTGCCTCGCATTTTCGAGAGGAAAATAGTTAGATATGTATGTGTTTAAATTGTGCAGTGGATTAATGAACATAGTACAGCAAGTAGAAGCGTCTCTACAATCTTCATTCGAGTCAAGGCAAGAGGGATGGCACGTGATATGAAGATGAACCACTTGCAAGTAGGGCATCCATAGTGCATCGGTTTTATGGAAATGCGCCCACTCTCCAAATGCACAAGCACTACCACCCCGTAGCAACTGTCAACGAATTGCGAAGAAAAGCTGACCATCTTCCGCACTTACTGTAAAAACCAGCTTACCAAAAAGTAGATCCACCCAGACCACATCACAAACATGGAAGAGGTTCCACTCAGCTTTGATATCCTCGTGAACCATATTGTTAAAATCCAGGGATGTCTACTGTATCTATCCACACCACAGGGAAAGAGAAATCACCCTTCACGGTAATCCTCGGTTGCCACGCTAATGGCCAGAAACTATCACCCATGGTCCTATTTAAGAGGAAGACAGCCAATTAAATGCTTGCCTGTTGGGGTCATCGTGTAGCTCAAACTAAATGCTGAATTGAGGTGGAGAAAACGAGCGAGTGACTGAGAGAAGTTTTCGTAAGGAGACCAGATAGTTTTTCTGCACATCTTCGCCCTAATTGAGATACCACTTCAGGTGCCACTATCTCACTGAAATTGCCAGACTCCCACCGAAGGAAAGTAATTCGGAGCCTGCCATCCTGCCGGCTGAAGAACTTCAGCCGCCAGGTATTGATGTAAGCGAGGCGTACAAAGTCATGCGTTCCGCTTGGAAACATTAGGTGACAGGTGTGCACACATTTACCAAGGGGTGCTGACAACGCCGGGCTAGTAACGCCGCATTCTGCCAATGAACCGTCGATGCCTGGCCCAAGGTATGAGCCTCAGCTATCGTCCGAGCCTAGGCTTGCGTGCTGCCGTTATCGCCCGACTATTAATCTTCGACACTGAAGTTGAAGCATTATACGGATTTGTAGGAGAGAAATGGTTGAAAAACTGAGAGCATTTTTCGGTCTTTGACGAGTTACAAGTGAACAATATGGAGTGCTTTTCTTAATGAGTTAACCAAATCCATTATTTTGTTCCCTTTATGCGCTGCATAATACTGTGCGCCTTAGAAATGCAATCAAACCCCGTTCGCTGATACTGTGACTGTTAGTCTGGTTCGCCTTATCGTCCGAAAAATACGATACTCGAAAGGCTAAAAATGTGTACCCACCGCAGATGTAGGTTAGTCAACTAGCGCTACCAGTGTTGGGCGCGCACTAGGTCAGCTTTGCTAAAGATAGACTTAACAACTGAAGCTGTGTCCAGGTCAAACGCATGCGAAATACGCTACTTGTCTGGGACGGGAACGTTGGTACGTGCTCTGTACTCACCAAAGGAGCGCCAGCCACCGGTGTGCCCTGGTACCAGATGTAATTCCGGTGCCCACAGATTTGGAAGGGGCGGATTATCCCCAGTTCCAACATTTGCTCTAGTTCCGCTTTCGCCGTTTTGAGTGTGTCCGGGGCTAGTCCGTGCGGATGGGAGGAAACAGGTAGACACGTAGTCGCGATTTAGTGCGTGAGGTTTGACGCCAACGGAGCCAAGTCGTTCAGATCGCAAAAGAGTTTGTGATGAAGGTAGAAAAAGTCTATAAAAAGCTGTGGTGCTTGAGGCAGGACACGAAGGCAATCGAAGGCAGTTGCGTTGGGTTGGTACCGATAAAACTGAGCAGTCCGAGAGTCTGTAAGTTATTCCTTTTAGCATTGACGATAAGGTAGAAGTGTGCAAGGAAGCCTACGCCTATGATAGCGAAAAGCAAGGCTGTTACTATGCAAGGCCACCCGAAGTTTCACCGAAGGTCTAAGTGCGTCGTTAGCAGTTTCCAGCTAAAAGTTGTAATGGGTGTTCCATTGGCAAATCGCAGCCCGTTTGGCGAGGGTGAGACCTCCTCAGCTGAGCTACGGATACAACTCTAACCGCGGCTCCGGTGTGGACTAGAACCTCGGAGCCGGAATGTAACTTCCTAACGCGGATGAGACACCTTTGGTTTTGGCCGGTCGCGTCCGTCTCCGGCCGAATAGTTTCATTGCTTCCAGGTGAAACAGCAAGGTATAACTCACTTCCAAGCTGCGATGTTGACGCGTTGCTTGTACCGGCCGTAGGCTTGTCTGCTGCCGGCATTGGTGCGTTTTGTGGGCGAGTTTGATCGGTTGTAGCGACGACGGTTCATTGTGAGTTGTTGGACTTGACGGCTAAATGTCACAAGTGGTGCTTGAAGGGCTACAACAGTTGGCTGTAAGCCAGTAATAGAAGGGCCCCGGGACGCGACAGTGTTGAGCTTTCTGGCGTCGAATTCTGGCGGTTATCGTTTGATGACCAGAGCGGATAAATAAGCTAGTTGCTAAAGGAAACTGAGCTCATGGTTGCTAGAACCGCTTGTGTGCTTTTCGCTAGAATCCCTAGTCATAGTTCGCGAAGTAAATTTTATCCATGGTTGATGAACCAAGCAGCTGTCGCAGCTGCCGCAGCATGGTTGGGGGCACTTTGTCGCATAGCTGCAGAACACTGCCAAGATGCTACTGGCGGTCTTTCTTAGAGGGCATGACACGTTTCATCGTGGCCTGTTTGTAGGGATCATGGTAATTTCGGTCTGAGAAATGATAACGTTTCGACCCTGTATGGATAGTTCCTTGGGAGGTAGGACATGACCTTGCTGTATTTAGCATGGTCCGTGGTAATTCCGTAGTTATCAAATTCTGCGTCAAGATGAGCAAGCCACAATAGGGAAACCGTGTACCCAAATGTTGGGACAGAGAGAGATACAAAGCATACGAGAGGCGTAACCTTGTGGCCTACTGAATTCATGGTTTTAAAAATGGATCCGAAATTTTCTACCGTATACAACAATAAACCGGAACAAACGAAAAACAAATGGAATGGGCTAATCGCAGCAAAGGTTGTAATATCCCGCCGTTGCTCGGAATTCGGGGTCCTCAATTTAGCGAGTAGCCTTCACCCTGGTAGCACAAACGTTACACTAAACGTAGCAAACTGGACATGAACTGGACAGACGTCCACTTCAGGTATTAATGCATTACTTCCAGCTAAATGTATTTAGTTAGACATTTGTTAATAAATTAACAGTTGGTATGCATTATATTTGATATCATTTAACCATAACCCCAGTGGTTTAAATGCATCGGCAGGTTGCTTTATTTGGCCAGTTTCGGTTTCGTAACCTTGGTCGCTGGTACCGCTTGGTTCCGTGCTATTGTGTAGCTCCCTTGAAACTGCGGTTCCGCAGGTGCACCTATCAGGTTTTCCTGTTATAGATTGTTTAATACATATGTGTTCATTTGCAGCATGTCACGTCAACAAAGTTATCAATTAACTGCACGGTTTCCGTCTCGTAGCACCATTTACCGTGCAGCAAAAACAATGGCATCAGGATTCAGCTACGAAGAAGTGCTCCTGTTGTCAGCAGCTAAACGACAGAATGGTAAGCGGATATTTAACATATATTAAATATCATTGCTTACACAGTTCAGCCATCTACTAACGCTACCAACTGTTGTGAATATGACAGGGACTCCGATGAAGTGGTCCATAACTTTAGAAAATTGATTGAGAAATCTTAGGTACCAGCATCATTTGTTCGTCCACTGGTGGGGCTTGTGCAACCGTGGATGCCATTTTTGCCAAAGGATAACCGGACGCTGATGCGCACTCCACGGAACTCTCGCATGCGCGTTGTTGCACCAGGCACTTACGGTCACGTAGGTCTGCTGAAAGGTTTATAGCGTGTATGCACTGCTCTTTCGCTAGCCGCTGATGACACTGTTGACTATCAGTTGCATATTGACGGCTTTAAACCTTTTAATGCATCCAAGATGCATATATGGCCCATCTTGTGTCGTGTCATAAAGCCAGTGTTCACAAAGCCATTCATTGTTGGTGTTTGTGTTGGGACCTCAAAACCGAACGACGTGGACGATTATTTGTATGACACGATTGATGAGATCCGTTCTTTGCAAAGGGAAAGATTATTCCACCTGAAAGCCGTTATCTGTGATACCCCTGCACGCGCCTATGTGAAACGAAAGGAAGAACACTCGGGTTATTACAGCTTTGACAAATGCACTCAACGTGGTGAGTATACGAGCAGGAAAGTGACATAACCACTTACGGATAGCACACTGCGGACGAATGCATCAGTTCGAAGGAATGTCAGCCAACCGTCGCCTTTTGCTGCTTTGAATGTAGATTTGGTTGAGGACTTTCCAATTGACTATATGCATTCGGTATGTTTGGGTGTAACACGCAGATTGATAAAAATTGGCTCACTTCGCCCGTGGACAGCGGGTTTCGACTGCGCAAGGAGCGCTTGATTTTAGCAAACGAACGATTGCAAGACTTCAGACCTTCCTGGACATCGGACTTTCCACGTAAGCTTCGATCACTGGATGAATACCGATCTTGGAAGGCAACTGAGTTGCGTCAGTTTTTGCTTTGCGCCGGACCAGCGTGTTTAATCGGGGTATTGCCTGAGGCCTTCTATCATAACTTTCTCGATCTCTTCTTCGCTATTTATATTATGTGCCATTCTCACCTTCACACTGCCTTATTTCAGTTCCTTATTCCTTTAATTCATGTATTTTTACATGATTACTTTGATCTTTATGGTCCCAGTGAGATGACGTGGAACGTGCACTCATTGGTTCATCTACCCGCTGACGTACAGAAAATGGGGACTTTAGACAGCTTCTAAGCATTTCCGTTTGAGTCTCAATTGTTTTGCATTAAGCGCATGATCCACAATTCCCCGCGTCCGGTTGCTCAAATCATGCGGCGTTCTTCGGAAGAGGAGCAGCTTCTTCCTACTTTCAGCAGCGCAAGCACTGGTGGCAATGTAGAGGTGTGCACATATAAGGATCAAAAAGCGTTCCGTTCGCAAGGCACTTTGTTTTCCACAGTGAAGCCGGATAGCTTGGTCATCATCGATGGCAAACCGAGAGTGCTGACAGATGTGTCTGTGAATGTGTCTGGGAACATGGTCGCGCAATGCCGGGAATTTATGAATCTCCGTAGTCTGTTCACCCATAGCATGGATTCCTCGACGGTGTACATCTTCCGTTCATCGGAATTGTCAACAGAGGTATGTAGCTTCTCAGCCTGTCATATTCTATTCAAGTGTATCGCTTTTCCATTGAACGACTGCCTTGTAATTTACCCTATGCCTCACACTTATACACTCTAACTATAAACGTCTTTCTTTTTCAGCACCGATGGCTTTTCAAGGATACAGCGTTGTCAAACTCCTTGACTCCGAGGAGTTGATAACTATTGCCAGTAATACATGGCTTAGAGAAGAAGGTGCGTACGCCCAAATACCTTCCGTTCGGGGTACGCACTACTATGCAGCGGTGAAAAACCAAACTGCGCCCGATGTCGAGGTGGCCAGCACTGCAGTGTCCATCATCCTTAGCACGAGTAAGTGTTGTTATATTAACCCACCTCGTTAGTTAGCTTTCAGCATGCCCGAGAAATGGAACGACAATAAGAGCGCGGCATGCTGCCATCCACAGACGATACAATTCCGATGGGCCTTCCAGCTAAGCGTGCAATGTGAGTTTGGTGTTTTTTATTTCCCTTCAGACGCCAGCCCGTCCGTTCTAGCTACGACGACGAAGATGCCGCGCGTCCCGCAAATAATAAAAGGCCTGCTGCAGCAACCTACGCATCTGCGCCCACGTCTCTCTTCAGTGGCCTTAGTCCACCACGTCCAGGGCCATCAACAACCAACCGTAAGTATCGCGTTCATAGGCCCCTATGAAACAGTAATCGCGCCGCCTGTTATTGCTGACTTTGCACCATGCGATCTGGAGGTGCTGCAGGAACTGAAGGCCATGAAAGGTAACACGTCACAAATGCATTGCATTGCACTCAGCTTTATTTTTAGATGAGTTATGTCTCACGCGATCAGAACTGGTCGGCCATCGTCGCATGTCCGAAGCAATGTTGCAGATGCTGCAAGGACAGTCCCAAAGCCTTGCACCGGGACTTTCTCTGCCATTCATCTCTCTCAGTGACCTTAAGAGATATGATGAACGGCTGAAGGACCAAGATTTCAAAAAAAGATTCGTGAGTTTGTCTTATTATTCCACGACTTTCAGGTCAACCTTTTGTGTGCTGTGCACGGTGCTAACGTGCAAATCGTCGTCCGTGGTACAATGGAGCGGCTAATGATTAGAGCAGTTGCCGCGGAGATGAATTACTACGGCGCAGGAGGCTTGTTTGCATTGTGGCGAACCAATATGAACGGCATTGTACAAGGTAGGTTGACATGCAGTAATCCATAAACACTATGAAGGCATCATTCGGCAACGTATGTGTGATGCAGCCTCGGATGCTGACATTACGCGGCACATCAAAACGTGGTTGCATTCTGCAGGGCGCAAGAGACCGCCGGTTGAGCGAAATAAAGTATGCAGTGCGAATGAGGTGAGTCCCCTGCCTCCTTATGCACAACTTTAGCCCCCTACCTTGACACTCGCGGAAGCGGATTAACCATATGGACAATGCCGCTTTCTGACACTAACGTTCTCTGTACTACACCGTTTCATATACATATAGCATTCTTATACCCCGGTTTTCATTTTCTGTCGCCTTGTGATGTTCTCAGGTGCGCGGTAAGATCCATTTCGTTTCCTGACGGACAGCTTGGAGCGTCGGCTAGGTGGGTTCCCACGTCCAGCAACTACGGCAACAGGTACTGGGTGAACGTTAGCTCCAAACCGTCCATATATTAGTTAGTTGCTAAGTGCGTAGTCGTGTGATATCCGTATTCGGATACCCAGGGTAGGCAATGACGGGATCTGGACCTACCGGATTTTCACGCTTAGTGGTGATTTTCTATTGGTTAACGCTGGAATCATTTTATTGGCCCTCCGTAAACTGGACAAAATCCCTTTTTAGCCGTCTCACGGTAGTAGTTCCTGTCCAGTTTTGCCTAATGCTCTCATAGGTACGTTCAGCATGCTAAACT
>CALYDF020004412.1:0-18187 GCA_944474145.2 Dicrocoelium dendriticum
GACCTTCACGAACTCGCGAACATTTAACGCTTACGAACTCCCCCCATTTTGTGTTTTTGGCACCGTTAGGGAGGACACGGGTGGGAGCCCGCTAGGGTCCGATCGCCTGGTTCTCCCCCAGCAGCTGCATCAGGTTTCACTACCTGGTCTCGCAGAAGGCTGGCCCGCGACGGACAGTCCTCACGTAGATCGAAGGGTCATCCACTGTTTCACTTCTAGGAGGGGGGGGCTGTGTAGCGACCTGGAGATTCCCCCGTATGACTGTGTAAACTATTCTAAAATACATTCAAATTATAGCTTTCTTATGTATTAGGGAACTAGGCGGTTTGCCTGTTGGAACGTTGTACCCGTTTGTTGAAAACACGAACGCCATCTCCGCCTTTGGCGCGCGACTCGACTGCGAACGACGTTTAGAGGGTTGCCTATTCCGGGAGCCCAGAGAGCGATTCCAGAAGACGGATCGAGTTGCAGGGAAACTTTTATTGGTTCAGCAAAAGATTCCCTGTTAGCTAGCTATAAATGAACGACACCGTGGACGCTCTAGCTAGGGGAACAGATCAAGCACAGCACACAGAGCAGTCGCGCGTTGCAACCGAAGCGAGCGCCAAGCAAAAATGGCGATGAGCAAGTAAAGCATTCGAACTCAGCAAGCAGTTCAACAAACCACACCGGTTGCCTAAGTGTACAATTAAAGAATTTTGGTTAGAATTTTACACAAGCAAACCGGGGAATCTCCAGACTGCTACATAGCCCTCTCCCAGAAGGGACTGTGTAAGCAGTCCTTCGATCTACGTGAGGACTGTCCGTCGCGGGCCAGCCTTCTGCGAGACCAGGTTGTGAAACCCGATGCAGCTGCTGGGGGAGAACCATGCAATCGGACCCTAGCGGGCTCCCACCCGTGTCCTCCCTACGGTGTCGAAACGGTAAAAAAACTGTTTGTGAGGGGGACAGTTAATAAAGTTCACGTAGGCAGTTGAGCAGGAAGATTGTTGAACTTCCAGTTGGCGTGCGGAGATCCAGCGGAAAGTGAAACCGAGGTGCAACCAACCGACGATGTATATGGAAAGCAAAATGAAAAAGCAGCATAAATGCATAGCAATACACAAAAGAGTGTTAAGCGAAAAACGTGCAAAGCTGTTTTTGGGTTTTCAAAAGGTTTTGCTCTTTTTTGGTAATTTCAAAACGTTTTGGTCTTTTTTTGTGGATTTTCAAAAACGTTTAGTAAGAACAGAAAATGTCTAAGGCACGTTCTACGTAAAAAAGTAAGCGCGAACGGAGTCCGAAAAACGAACCTTATGTTTGAGCTTCCTACCGCGTTGATTGAAAGTAGGGCGGGTAGGAGTGCTGTCGGTTGTGGTTGTCGGTTCTGCTGGAGCGGACTGACTCGTCTGAGGTTGCGGTGCCAGCTGTGATGGCACAGGCTGTGAAGGTGCTTGTTGCACCGGCGAGTCAGACTTGTCGAAGAATGCTGGCTTGAGTCGATCAATGGTGATCGTCTCAGTGGTGTTGCGTCGTGGCTTGCTTATGTCGGGATCAGCTTGGTGGGCAGCAGCCTTGGCGGCTAGATCAATGTTTGTGCCAGGCGATAAGCTGATCTGCTGAATGCGTGAAAGCGCATCCGCGACGGGATTGAGAGCACCTGAGACATGACGTACGTCTGTCGTAAACTGAGAAACGTAGTCTAGGTGTCTAGTTTCCCGCGGCGAGTACTTGTCTGTTGCGCCATTGATTGCGTAGATCAATGGCTTGTGGTCGGTGAAGACGGTGAAATGTCGACCTTCGAGGTAGTGACGGAAATGTCGGATACCTAGGTAGATAGCTAACAGTTCCCTACCGAAGGTGCTGTATCGCGATTCGGCAGGTTGTAAGCGCTTTGAGAAGAAACCTAGAGGTATCCATCGACGGTCGATGAGTTGTTGAAGAACTGCACCGACGGCAGTGTCGGAAGCGTCAGTCGTCAGAGAGAGTGGTGCAGACGTGTCTGGATGGGCGAGAAGCGCTATGTTGGAGATAGCGTCTTTGAACTTCTCGAAAGACAGTCTAGCGTCGTCTGTAAAGTGAAAAGAGCGTTGTTTACCGCGGAGCAAGTCAGTCATTGGTTGAACAATGCTTGCGCAGTTAGGAATAAAGCGTCGATAATAGTTAACCAGGCCAAGGAATCGGCGTAACTGCTTGAAGGAACTGGGAGCAGGATAGTCCTTCAGTGCCTGGATTTTGTCTGGCAGGGCTTCGATACCAGAGGCAGATATGCGGTGGCCAAGAAAGTCGATGGAGCTTTGGCCAAGCTCGCATTTATCGGGGTTGACGGTAACCCCATGCTGTGTTAAGCGCTGGAAGAGAGCGTCGAGGTGACGAAGATGCTCCTCGTCAGAAGAGCTGGCGATGAGTATGTCCTCTAGATAAGGATAGACGCCTTCGAGTCCTCGCGTTACCTCATGAATGAAACGCTGAAAAGTTTGAGCAGCGTTGCTGAGGCCGAAAGGCATTCTGAGGTACTCGAATAAGCCAAATGGCGTGATGACTGCTGTTTTAGCAATGTCATCTGGCGCCACAGGTATCTGGTGGTACGCACGGACTACGTCGACTTTGCTGAAGATAGACTTGCCAGCTAGAGCTGAGGTCAAGTCGTGCATGTGCGGGATAGGGTATTTATCCGGGACGGTAAGTTTGTTAAGTGCCCTGTAGTCACCACAGGGGCGCCAGTCACCGGACTTCTTCGGCACCATGTGTAATGGTGATGCCCATAGACTTTTAGACGGGCGGATGATTCCCAGTTCGAGCATTTGCTCGAATTCCGCCTTCGCAGCTTTGAGCTTGTCCGGGGCTAGTCGGCGAGGGCGGGCCGAAACAGGTGGGCCCTTAGTGCAGATGTGATGCGTGACGTTTGACGTCACAGGAGGCAACTCGTTCAGGACGCGAACGAGTTTAGGGTGCTTGCTGAAAAGTTCTAGAAAAGACTGTGAAGCTTGAGGTAGGACACGAATGGGAGTGATAGCAGCCACGTTGGCGCTAGTCCCGATAACACTGAGCTGTGTCCTAGAATCGATAAGCTTCTTCCGTTTAGCGTCGACGATGAGGTCGAAGCGTTGAAGAAAGTCTATGCCTATGATGGCGAAAGGCACAGCAGCGATTATGAAAGGCCAGCGAAAGGTTCGCCGGAGGCCTAAATTGAGCGTTAACAGCTTTTCGCCGAAAGTTGCGATTGGTGTGCCATTGGCGGCACGCAGCTTGGTCGGCGATGGCGAGACGACCTCATCTGAGCTACGGGGTATGACGCTAACTTCGGCACCAGTGTCGACTAGAAACTCGGTGCCGGAAGTTAAATCCCTAACGCGGATGAGGCGACTTTGGTGTTGGCCAGTCGCGTCCGTCGCCGTTACGGACCGGCCGCGAAGTTTTCCCTGCTTCTCGTCGAAGTTGCAGGGCTTTACACATTTACGAGCTGCGGTACCAAAACGCTGGTGGTACCAACAGCTCGCGTGCCTGTTGCTAGACTGAGAAAGTTTGAAGGGCGATTTTGAGCGGCTAGGACGACGACGGGTCATAGTAAGCTGTTGCACCTGGCGACTAAGTGTCGCAACTTGTGTTTGCAGGGCTTCTATGGTTGACTGTAAGCCAGTGATAGAAGTGCCCTGGGACGCGACGGCATGGACCTTGCTGGAGTTGGCCTGTGGCTGTGATCGTTCAATAACTCGATCCGCTAAGTCTGCTAGTTGAGTGAGCGAAACGGAGCTCACTGTAGCGAGAATCGCTTGCGTGTTTTCAGGTAGCCGTTGTAGCCATAGTTCGCGAAGTAAAGTCTCATCCATGGTTGAAGAACCAAGGAGTTGCTGCATCTCTCGTAGCAGGGTTGAGGGCAGTTTGTCGCCCAATTGCAGATCCCTGAAAAGCTGCTGCAGGCGAACTTTCTCAGAGGGCATAACACGCTTAATCGTGGCCTCCTTCAGAGCCTCATAGCGGTTATCGGTCTGAGAAATGATGACGTCACGAACCTGCATTGATATCTCCTTGGGGAGATAGGACAGGAGCTTGCAATACTTCGCGTAGTCGGAAGTGATTCTGTGGTTATAAAACTCGGCCTCAAGAAGAGCGAACCACAAAACAGGATCCGTGTCCCAAAAAGGTGGAACAGAGAGAGATACAACACTAAGTATAGACTCTACCTTATGGTCTACAGATTCCATAGTTTGAAAAAAAAATGACGCAAAAAATAGGCTACCGTATGAAAAAATAAAACCGGAAAATATGAAAAATAAATGGAACGAGCTCACCAGAGAAAAGTTCCAAATATCCGGCGCTGAGGTTGATCCGGATTCGGGGTCACCAATTTTGAGGGTTGCCTATTCCGGGAGCCCAGAGAGCGATTCCAGAAGACGGATCGAGTTGCAGGGAAACTTTTATTGGTTCAGCAAAAGATTCCCTGTTAGCTAGCTATAAATGAACGACACCGTGGACGCTCTAGCTAGGGGAACAGATCAAGCACAGCACACAGAGCAGTCGCGCGTTGCAACCGAAGCGAGCGCCAAGCAAAAATGGCGATGAGCAAGTAAAGCATTCGAACTCAGCAAGCAGTTCAACAAACCACACCGGTTGCCTAAGTGTACAATTAAAGAATTTTGGTTAGAATTTTACACAAGCAAACCGGGGAATCTCCAGACTGCTACAGACGCTCTGTCAACGCACTCGACGGCAACGACATTCTCCCTAGCTAGCTCTCTCTGGGTGCCCTATTTTTAGCATTAGCTAACGCTCCTCCCGTCCAATAAACTTCTTTTCTAGTTTACTTTTGTGTATGCTGCCCACTACTTTTGGTTGGTCGTCTAGTCCCGTACCGGATATATAGCGCAAGATCTACGCGCTATAAGTTCGCCGCTGTCTCATGCACACAAATCGATTGAGGGTTACGTAATCACAAGGCCTGACCCGATGTCTGGGTGACGGCTAGGCTGATGGTTGTTCGGTCAGGGCAGGTATAGAGATTGAACCAACTTTTTCTGCGAGCACAACGGGGGTTGGAATATGCGGATCGCAATGGCCTCTGCAGTGACGAGCATCCTTAACCGCGTACCTTTCGATTTGCTCATTGGAACCTGATAAATCACAGTAAAAGCATTCGGGAGGTTAACGTGGTGACCAGATTCGAAAAGATGAGATAAGATACCGCTTGTAAGTACTCCGGTGCCCCCGTTCAACAACCATTTAGGGCTATGTTCCTTAATGCGACGTGACAGTTGACGAGCCGTCCGACCAATGTATGTTGCCCCACAAGTGCACTCCAATCGGTAGGTAACGTAAGAAGAGGTCAGCTTCGGCAGTCTGTCTTTGTTGCATACAGGAATTAGCTGCTTCGTGGCGAAGATGCATCGTAACTCCGTAGCCGGAAAGGTGTTCTTTATCGATTGCGTCAGTTTGCTTGTTAAGAGCTCACTAACTGTATCACGTTTAAAATCAAGGCGGATAAAGAGGGCCTTTTGCGCGACTACGTCCTTAACGACCAGTGTTATTTTGGGCTGCATATTGCGCTGAATGAATCTTTCTGGATAGCCATTTTCACGCAAGGTGTTCTGGATGGATTTCATCTCATCCTCCAGAGCGTCCTCTGAACATATCTTTCTCGCCCTTGAGGTGAGACAATGTACTAAGTTACGCTTGTGTTTAAGCGGTACAAAACTACTGAAATTTGTATACTGACCTGTCCACGTCTTCTTTCTGTTTGTCTTCCTTAATATGGAACCGTCAGTTCGTCTACTAAGGTGTACATCCAGAAATGAGAGTTGGCCATCTTGCTCAAGTTCGTAGGTGAACTTAATCGCCGGGTGCGCACCATTAAACTCTGCCAATATATCCTCCAGAGAGATATCTTTATGGGTTATGCAGAAAATGTCATCCATATAACGATAGTAATGCTCAAAACAATCTATAAGTGGCCCCAGTGATTCAGTTTCTAGTTTGGTAAGAAAAATATCTGCCAGCACTGGTCCGAGTGGGGACCCCATTGCGACCCCATCATTCTGCCGATAATATATGCCGTCGAAAAGAAACTGAATGATGTAAGTGCATCTCAGAAGTAATTCTTTCAGGCTTGGTAAGGGTATAGCTAAATGAATGCTGTTATCATGCACATAGTTGCACAGATATTCTATTGTCTCTAGTAGCGGGACATTCGTGAATAAAGAAGCTACATCAAGTGAGAACATCTTCTTCTCCTTCAGGTTCCCATCTCTAATGTGCTCTACGAATGTAAAACTATCCCGAACACTACGTTTGGCAATTCCTTTTCTTATTGGCTCCAGTAATTCTGCCAACCACTGGGCTGTTGGATGACATGCGGAGTTTGTCATGGACAATATTGGGCGTAGAGGTACACCTTCTTTGTGAAGTTTTGGCAGTCCATACATTCTCGGGATAGATGTCCCAACTGGCCTCAGACATTCAAACTGACTACTAGATATAAAACCGCGGGTACATCGATCTTTCAGGCAATGCGTCAGGTTTTGTTCCGTTTTGGCTCTTTGTTCCTTCTCACCTAGTTTTACACAAAACTTCGTTTCGTCTCGGAGGATCTGGTTTAGTTTCGAGATGCAATCACTTTGTAGCAGTCTGGAGATTCCCCGGTTTGCTTGTGTAAAATTCTAACCAAAATTCTTTAATTGTACACTTCGGCAACCGGTGTGGTTTGTTGAACTGCTTGCTGAGTTCGAATGCTTTACTTGCTCATCGCCATTTTTGCTTGGCGCTCGCTTGTGTGTTTTCCGGTAGCCGTTGTAGCCATAGTTCACGAAGTAAAGTCTCATCCATGGTTGAAGAACCAAGGAGTTGCTGCATCTCTCGTAGCAGGGTTGAGGGCAGTTTGTCGCCCAGCTGCAGATCTCTGAAAATCTGTTGAAGGCGAACTTTCTCAGAGGGCATAACACGCTTAATCGTGGCCTCTTTGAGAGCCTCATAGCGGTTTTCGGTCTGAGAAATGATGACGTCACGAACCTGCGTTGATATCTCCTTGGGGAGATAGGACAGGAGCTTGCAATACTTCGCGTAGTCGGAAGTGATTTTGTGGTTATAAACTCGGCCTCAAGAAGAGCGAACCACAAAACAGGATCCATGTCCCAAAAAGGTGGAACTGAGAGAGATACAACACTAAGCATAGACTCTACCTTATGGTCTACAGATTCCATGATTTGAAAAAAATGACGCGAAAAATAGGCTATCGTATGCAAAAATAAACCGGAAAATATGAAAAATAAATGGAACGAGCTCACCAGAGAAAAGTTCCAAATATCCGGCGCTGAGGTTGATCCGGATTCGGGGTCACCAATTTAGAGGGTTGCCTATTCCGGGAGCCCAGAGAGCGATTCCAGAAGACGGATCAATTTGCAGGGAAACTTTTATTGGTTCAGCAAAAGATTCCCTGTTAGCTAGCTATAAATGAACGACACCGTGGACGCTCTAGCTAGGGGAACGGATCAAGCACAGCACACAGAGCAGTCGCGCGTTGCAACCGAAGCGAGCGCCAAGCAAAAATGGCGATGAGCAAGTAAAGCATTCGAACTCAGCAAGCAGTTCAACAAACCACACCGGTTGCCTAAGTGTACAATTAAAGAATTTTGGTTAGAATTTTACACAAGCAAACCGGGGAATCTCCAGACTGCTACAACTTCTATCCATTAGGACTATACCACCTCCCTTATCTGGCTTGCAGATCACTATATCTTTATTGCTTTTTAACTCTCTCAGGCAGTTCAAATGTTTACGAGTAATCAGGCCGCGTTGATTCACCTGGTAGTTTCGATATTGGTAACAGCAATTGATCAACGAGGACTTGAAGCCTTCTAGAGCATCGGTTGATAGCGCGACTAAATCTTTCGTTTGTGCTACCAGGTTTTCAAATTGTGTCTCGGTATCTAACTGACGTTCGTTACTTTTAGGATAACAGAATTTCGAACCGAGTGACAAGATTTCAAGTAGTTCAGGCGAGAGCACCAATTTCGAAAAATTGTGAACATACTTTTCTGGATGGTTCGGGAAAGCAGCCTGTGGCTTCATGGGGCTAAGTGATCGAGCCAATGCATCACGTTTCTTCTGCACTCTTCTGTCTACGATCTGTTGAACATAATCCACAAACTGCTGCTGTTCCTCTACAGTGAGCGCATCAACACTGGATTGTCTCTGAGCGACGTTACGTTGAAATTCAGAAATTTTACCACAAATAGTATCACGTTGGTTTAGGGCGTGACGACGGAGAGTTTTAGAGTTGGGCTGAATACGTTTTCGGCGAAGATATTTCCAAAATGCGGTTGGATACTCACGACTATTCATACAATCATTCAGAAACCGAACGTAACTGTTAGCTTCAGCAAGCCGCGTGGAAAACTTTAGGAACTGATTAAGATCCTTCACCACGTGAGGCGGCTTTGTACGTTTTAACAAATGGAACATTCTCAGTGATTCATCAAGAACATCAGTCTGAGGCAAACAATTGTTTTCAATGATTCATCTACAGGCCGGTACAATCATATAAGGTTAAATTACAAAGTGATCTTACGTCAGTCTTGCACTGGCTTTGCAACATAGCACAGGATTTCACGACACTTATCGGTGTCTCCTGTGCCTAACGCCGGTTGTTGCCATCGGATACCAAAATCCGTGGCTTGCCTCGTTCAGTTTGTCTTGAACAGTGTTGTTGCACCAACGCATGCGTATTCCATTTGACGGCCGGTGAGCACATGCACGGCCGAATGGACGTACTTAGTATTAGGCGGTGATAGAGCAATTGGACGTGTTGACTCCTGGCCTGACCACTGAAAATTGAGTAGACTCATTTTGAATGCCCCCTCAGATTATTTCTGTTGCCGAAGTGGACAGCTTGGCCGGGAAATGGGATAGACGCTAGTATGACCTACGGACGCTACACACAAAACATGATGAGATACTCATCCAAACTTGTCCTGATGATCGGTGTCCGAGGTCTAGCGGACAATGAGTCGATGGTTGCCAGGGAAACAAGCAATGACCATTCGGCTATCATAATCCCACGACCGATAAAGAAAAAAGAAGTATTATGTGCTCAATAACTACGTAATAATTTGAGTACATCAAATTATATCCGCCCTTACAGTTTTTAAATGCTATGTCGTACATAGATTCCGTGCATCATCATCATCATACACGGTAGCTAGAGGTGGGAACGCCTCAGCTACTGTGCCGCAATACATTGAAAAAGGAGGAAAAAATGCAACTAGTGGAAGCTGGCTGAGCTACCGGTAACGGATGGGCATCGTTTCGGTAAGCTACCAGCCGGCTACTGTGCATCAAAAAAATTACTATGCAAAATTATATAGGGCTAAATAATGAGATCGTGGTTGGAGGGGGGGGGGCTAAAATGGATGGGGTAGGACAAAGAAACTCACCGCACGAACGCCACTGAAGTCGGCTCCTAGCCATATCAGCAAGTGTGTCCAACCAAACGTGTTCATCGTCTTTCGGACCCCAACCAGGGAGCCGAGACGTTCCCACCGAGGCCAACTCAGAAGTGAGGGCCTTCATTACTCTCGACCAAGTCATCGCTTGGCCACCCCTCCTCTTCTTCTATCCACACCCCCGTCGCACATACAACGCACGTCGCGGGAGTCGGTAGGCTGACATGCGTAACATGTGGCCCAGCCATCGGAGCCTGGTGCGTGAAATAACGGTGCTGAGCGGTTCATTTCCTTTTCCTGTGCCGTAAACAAGGCGTCGAACACGTTCGTTGCTCACGCGGTGTTCCCACCAGATGTGAGCTAAATTACGAAGGCACCGGTGGTCGAAAGTAACTAGCCCCTTCAGGTCCGTTGCTTTAAGCGGCCAGGTTTCACAACCGAACAGTAGGGTCGAACGTACTGCTGCATTGTACACCGTACCCTTCAGGTCAAGAGTGATGTCGTGCCGGCGCCATAGATAGCGAAGGTTAGCAAAACGCCCCGAGCTTTTGCTATACGATTCGTGATCCCATCTTCAGTTCCACGGGCGTTGATACAACTTCCCAGTTGGTTGAATTTTTGAAGCACTTCTAGCTGATCCCCACCAAGGGTTAGCGTAGGAGGCAGTCCAGACCAATCTTGGAGGAACTCTTTGCGCTTCGAGGGTGCGATGCAAAGCCAGAAGTGACGGACAGCTAGTGCTAATCTGTCCAGCGCCGCTTGGCACGTATGCGAGCTGTCACAGATTAGGGCAATATCATCTGCATACTCCAAATCAAGAAGTCATTCTCCTGGGAGTAGCTTCACACCTCCTGCGCAGTAAACAAGACGTCGAACACGCTCGTTGCTCATACGGTGTTCCCACCAGATGTGAGCTAAATTACGAAGGCACCGGTGGTCGAACGTAACTAGCCTCTTCAGGTTCGCTGCTTTAAGCGGCGAGGTTTCACAACCGTACAGATTAGGGCAACATCCTCAGCATACTCTAAGTCAAGAAGTCGTTCTCCTGGGAGTAGCTCCACACCTTCTGAGTCATGTCCTGTGAACGCGATTTCCATGACTTCGTCAACAGCGAAGCTGAAGAGGAAAGCTGACAGCGGGCATCCTTGTCTCACGCCGCTGGAGATATTAAAGGGCGACGACAACTTGCTGTATGCCCGAGCTGCGCGCATATAATGCTCGGATTATATTCACATATTTCTCAGGTAGACCTTTCCAGAGTAGACAGTCCCAAAGTGCATGTTTATCCGCCGAATCGAATGCACCTTTGATAGCGAGGAACACGACAACGGTGGGCCGCCAATATATGTGACGGTGCTCCAACAACTGACGCAATGTGAAGATGTGGTCAATGCAGCCACGACCTCGACGAAATCCAGCTTGCTCTTCACGAATCTGGCATTCACGAGTGCCAGTCAGTCTGTGAAGGCTTACAAAAGGCAAGCAATTTGGAGGCGATGGAGATCAGACTGCTTCCTCTATGGCTGCCGCATTCCGATCGTGAGCCTCCTTTGAAAATTGGGACTAGGACGGAGCGGCTCCAATCGGTTGAGACAGTTTCCTGCTCCCACAGTTTGACCAGTAACTCGTGTAAATCCTCCACAAGATCAGGTCCCCGAATTCGAAGAGGACTGGAGGAAGGTCATCAGGTCCCGCGGGTTTATTTAACTTTAACAGCGCAATCTCACGTTCAACTTCTGAGCGAGAGGGTGGATCCAAAGGAACAGCTCACGGAGCGGGGTGATCACTGGCCGGCGAGAAATCTAATTATTCCGACCGAATAAATTGCCTTTCAAGGTGCTCAGCCCAACGCTCCAAGCGTTTTGACAAGTTGTGAATAGGTTGTCCAATCTCGTCACGTATAGTTTCACTAACACCAGGTCTCCTGCTGCCAGTTTCCCGTATCAGACGGAATAACTTACGATGGTTACCAAGGGCAACGGCTATTTCCATCTCTGTTGCATGATGAGACCACCAGGATTCGCGGTCTCTCTTCAGGCTAGCGCGGAGTTTTGCCCGGAGCTCTTTGCAAGTTTCATTGTGTTCGCTTCCAGCCGGAATATGCCGGCGAGCATCTATAAGTTCCAGAGACTGTGAAGAGACCCAATATCCATGTTGGCGATTAGACTTACCACATGAGGATTTTCCTGCTGCTAGTAAGGTCTGGTGAATATGAGACCAGTGAGCTTAAATTGCATCCAGTGAGGGTTTATCCAACTCGCGTGACGGCGTACTTTGATAGGTGTTCAGAACAGTTGGCTTCACCAGTTGGCTGGTGTCAATGCGCTCACAACGTCGTCGTGGGTGTCCGCCAACGCGCATCCGCAGATCAGCACACACAAGTGCATGGTCGGTGTCCACACCTGTGCTCCAACTCGAGCGACAGTTCTGGATGCAGCCTCTCCAGCGGTAACTGATAGCAATGTGATCGATTTGCGTCCATAGCTGGTGGATGCCAAGTCACCCTCCGGCGGGTGCTGTGTCGGAAATTAGTGCTCACAAGAAATAAGCGAGCATCCTCACACAAATGAAGTAACCGCTCCCCGTTATCATTACGAGAGCCTATACCATGTTGGCCGCCCAGATGCAGCTCATCTGTGGATAATTTTCCAACTTGAGCGTTCAGATCCCCAGCCAGCACTACAGTGTCATGAGCTTCTTCTGTGACGAAGGAGCTCGTTCAGTTGACGATAGAAGTTGTCTTTGACCGAGTCATCGTTACAGTTTGTCAGTACATAGGCAGCGTCAACGAATAGACACCTATTAGTCCCACGTGACTTCGAAGCTTTGAACGAGCCATCAATTCGGACCGCACACATCCGGCTGCTGATTGGAATCCAATCAACCAGAGTAGCTTCACCCCGGGGACTCAGGGCAATACCAACACCGGCTTGGCCGGTGCTCGAAGCTGCATCGTCACCGGATAGACGCAATGAGAAAGTGCTGCTAGTGTCACCTGAATGGGATAGCAGAGTGACTACAGAGCTCGAGTCTTGCAGACGGGTCTCCGATAAGCAGCAGATATCGATTGAGAGGGTCTCCAATGTTCGGGCAAGTGCTGCCTGTTGACCGATCTGAAGCAATGTGCGAACATTGAGGCATGGCAATCTGAAGGAAGATCGACGGCTCCAAATGGAAGCCGATGAACTGGAATGCGCCGCTTGCTTGGACATGGGCCTGTTGACAGGGCAGGAATGATGCTCCGCGTTCACATGTGAGTTGAAACTAAAAGACAAGCGACTATTGAAGCAAGGTGGGGGAGGGCCGAGAATTGGGGGGTTGGAAACAGGGGGGATAAAAGTGAAGCTGGAACGGGACGATAAGGGTGAAGAAGCGCAAGAGGAGGAATAAGAAGACGGGAAGGCTTAAGCAGTAGCATCCAACCCCTATCCACCCTGCCCGATGCAGCAGATAGGGCACCGTTGGTTATCCTCTGCGGTGGCCAGAGCACCAGAAAGTTGTTTGAAGTGAGATTCATTGTATTGCGTGGGTAGGATACTGTCAGGTTGCCCAGGTCTAGACAGGAGAACGATTAGGGTTCGCAACCAAATCTTTTGGTTCAAAAACCTGTCCGCAAGACAGCGGGTTTGGCATTCGGCTACAAGGAGTCCGTTTTAAGGAATAAGGAGCCACCCTCGTTCCAACCTGCAACCTGGAGGACCAGGAGGCTGAGTTTGTCTGGCCTCTAACCATTGACCAACCTGGTATGAGCGGCTCTGAAGGGGCAAAAATGCACCACCCAGTATAGCTCAATGGATCATTGAGACGCACATACCATCGCACCACGGTAAGGTCCAGTCTCATTGCGATGGCGTAGCTACTGTTAGTGGACGTCGTGTCTTTCGGGGCCAACCCTGTCCTCTGCAATGTTCGTGACTTGCATGGCAGTGAAGCATAAGACGCGCTATATCTCAGTTAGCTTGTAAATCATGACGGTCCGAAGCTGTCCCCCGTGGCCCAGTGGCATAAGCTGCTGACTGGCGGTTCAAGCCGCTGGTGGTCATGGGATCAAATCCTAACGGATCCGATGGATGCGCACTACTGACGATGCCCAACAGGCTGAAACTGCATTCTAGTGCTTTTCTGGGCATGTGGACGACTATTTGATTTGGAAACTGGCTACGATGGACCTCACTTAACTAGGTAATAAGTTTGTAAAAATACCGTTGACCTGATCCCATTACACGAGCCGTTACTGTTCGAAATGCGTCTGCGTCAGTCGACCCGAAATAAACGTACATAACAATAAGCCGGACTCAATTGATTCTGTCCTAAGTGTACCATGATTCCACTTGTTAAATGTGTACTACCAATAGCACAGAAGCATGATAATCTAGTCGCCGAAACTGAAGATCTTTCAAGTGCGAAAATTGTTATGATCGAGGCAGCAACAGCACAACTTGCACCACATCCGTCTCCCTAAAATGCTGTCAGATGTTCCAAAGGTCACTCATTGTCAGAAACCTTAGGAACCAGGGACCAACTCGTCGTCGCGCACGAGTCAAGCATGCCTGCCTCCTCCGCCTCGATTTAGGCAACCGCTGCTGCTCGATGTAATCAAGTCGGGACTTCAATAACCTCCTTCTGTACAGTAACAACATGGGTTAAGGACCAGGTGGAAGCTGCACAGACTTCAACAAAGCCTTCGATAACTGTGTCTCACAAATCCCCGAATATCGTGCGGAAATACGAAGCTTTGACAAATTTGTGCATCAACGTTCCGGAGTCCAAGGCAAACTGCCTAAGGGTGAACAGCGAAATTTCCTTTGTGATATGATCGGCGTTCAGTCCAAGCCGACTAATTTAATGCGCATCACTAAACATCCAACCCCGATGTACTACGGGAAGTCACGGATGGTGCGAGTAACGTTGGGATCCACAGATTACGACAACGCGGTGCTTATGTCAGCATACCTCCCGGATGTCCTATCTGTGGCTACCATTTATGGGTGCCAGTTCCCATTAGGGAGTATTCAATCCAGTTTCAATAGTTCAGTAATTCAAGATTGTACGATAGGATAATAAGCATAGATGTACAAGACACAGAGAATGCAAAATGAGAAAGACAATTAAAATCAAAATCGTAGGGTTGTATGGATGGAGTGTGACACGCAGTCTCAAAGCGGACCGCGGTTCCCAGTGAATTGAACTTTGGTCATTCGAGCCCTAGGACCGAAGCTTATGCAGCAGAAGAAAATTGGGTGCTACCCGCCCGAAAACATTGCACTCCATGACGTGTTTCGAAGTTATTTCATCTCATCAGATAGAGACAGAAAGCCTCGAAACCATGACCTTTGGGATGTTAGTTGTGACCGCTACCCCTGAGCCACCGGCTCAAGACGGGCCACGCTTGGCACAACGGTTAATGACAAAATGGAGGGTCGGTGTGAGGTACACGTTGTGTGGATGGATTGCGACGCGCAAACTGGGCCGCAAAGTGAAGCTTGATCATTCGATCACTAGGACCGTAGCTGATCTAGAGCGTCGCAATCCAAGAGTCACCTGTCGTAAATCCGGTGACTTAGGGGTACCGGTCACGACTAACATCCCAATGGTCCCGGGTTCGATGTCTGCTATCTCTATCTGCTAAAAGGAATTAACATTAAAACGCGCCATGAAGTGCAGTGCTATCGGGCGTGCAACACCCAACTTACTTCTGCTAACATCAAAATTGTTCTAACGTGCAACGTGAATGATCGGTAGTAGGGACATTGCAGTTTGTCAAACTGTTGTGCAGTGTTGATCACCAAGATGAAAGTCTGTCTTGCGAATTTCGCGACGTCTAGTTTGTTCACCAAACGAGTTGGTAGTGCATACCAGCGGGAACAGATTCCAAGAAAGTAAAATTACTTTCTACAATCCAGATTGGAGTGTTGAATTGTTAGTCGCAGGTAGTGGCCTCGGCATTGTTTGTAAGAAGCTAGGATCAGCAAAGATGTACACGGGTGCTCACTCTCAGTTAATATTCGGTATGTGAGAATGAGATCCCCACAACGTTGTCGATATTCTAAGCAGAACACACCGAGTAAACGGAGGCGCAGTTCGCGGCTGAGACCGGATAGTCCACGTGTTGCCTAGGTGGCTCTTCTTTGGGGCTGTTCTAAGAGCCGAATGTATCATGCTAATCGTGGGTGCCAGGGCTGGACCGCATATTCAATGCGGGGACAAAGATGTGGTGATAAACAATGCTACTAGCCACCGCTCAAAAGTGACGAGAGCTCGCCTCAAAAGCCTCAAGTTAAAGTTCGGCACCTTTGCTGCTTTCGAACATTGAACCGAACTGTAAAGATTTTCTTGAACGATGACACGTAAGTCTCATTTACTTATCACGTGTTACAAAATGTGCTGTCCTAGAATATGTGTTCATGTAGCAGCTACGTACCGTCAGCAGATGGTACTTTGCTGGGTTCAGTGGGTGCTGCTTCTTTTCTGTCCATTCGTTTATCCGGTCCAGATCGTTCTAGAGATAGGCACGGTCGGATGCAAAGCGAAATGCTCTCCATACTTTATCATCGTCCGCAAATATCTACATCAGAGATAAAATTTTTCCAGGATTTCATTTACATAAAATAAAAATAGTAGCAGGCTGAGGACGGATCCTTTCGTTATAACACTGGGGACGCACAGACTTTCGGAGTGAGTGTCAGTTACACTTAACGTGATGGTTCTGTTCTATAGACACCTTTCCAAATAGATGAGTAGGGAAGCTTTCATACCGTAGGCAGCATACTTTAGGAAGCGAACAAGGTGATTGACCCTCTCGAATGCCTTAGAAAAGTCTAAGTAAACCACATCTGTGGGGACTCCATCAGCTGCTCTGGTCTATGAATCACAAGCAAGGAGCAGATTGGTGTGGCAAGATCGACTGCGTCTAAAACCATGTTGGACATTGGAAATGAATTGCAGACCTTCAAAATATCGCGTCAGCTCATCTGCGATTACCGACTGCAACACTTTTGATAAAACAGGTAGGAGAGTAATAGGTCGGGTGTTGACAGGGTCCGATCGCTTACCTCCTTTGTATAGCTGAGAGATGTACCATGTTTCCACTCATATGGAAGTGCATGGCAGTTAAACAGACCTGTGGAAAAGCCCGCAAATAGTGTATGTCTATGGTGGGAGTAAGAAGTCTAAGTATCTTTGTGCATAGCATGTCGACTACAGACACTGTTTTCCAGAAGAGACTGTACTTTGCTTACGGCAATCGCTTTGTGAAATGGTGAGAATGGCTGTGTTGGGAGCTGCTAGAGTAAAGGTTCCATCGTATTTGTAGCCAGCGAGCCAAACTGTATGAGTAGTGCGTTCCCCGTGTCCACAGCAGTAGTGGTTGTAACACGGACTGTGTTGAGTGGTGGCATTTTAGGTCTAACCTTTCGTTTGCCGTTCACATACCTGTACAGTAGCTTGTTGTTGCTCGTAAACTTGAGTACTATGGTCGCTTGATATTCATACTTGTTTGCTCTAATGAGTGGTGTGCAGTAGTTACTGGTTGTTTTGTACTTCTGCCATGTGGTATCACATAGGCTTGGCTTATGTTGCCTCCAAAGCACATCTCTTCTGTTTATCCATTTACCAGTTCTGCTTCGGATCCAGCTGTTAGTCCGGCGAGATAACCGTAATGGTGCAACTTTCGACGCTGCTCGAATGACCTAGTTCCCTTTACCTTTCACTTCGGTTCTATGCGTCGTTCGCCGAAGTGTGTGGCTGTAGGTCCCAGTCAACGGTTGTCGATAGGTTGTGAAACGTGGAGTAGTCAGTAATAGTTCGTTGGGTTTCTCGTTCTTCATCAATCATACTGGCGTAACACACATATCCACACGTTAAGAGTGAGTGCCCGCAACTGCCTATTGGAGGGTCGTGTGCAATTGACTCAACCACCTACTCTTCAGTTGTCAGGATTAGGACAGTCAGTGATGACCTGCTTGGACCGCGGTGTCTGGTTGGTCGATGCATATCGATAAATCAAACTGCCATATCCATGAACTCAAAGAGTTTTGACTTGAACGATTGCCCATTGAAGAACATTAAAATCTTTTTTGAAACAGCATAGTGGAGTGTGTTTAACAGAATGTTATCGCTGTCTGCGGAGGAGTTCGGTGACCCGTAGACAACTGCTAAGAGGCAAGCATCACGCGTATTCTTCTGTGCTCCAACATCTCGGCTGTTAGTTGTAGTCAGCAAAATAATGCGTCCGAAATAACAAGAGAATGTTTGCTGAGGGTCTCGCATTTCAGATAATTTCTACAGTACTTAGCAACACCGTCACCAAGAGATGTACGATCATGTCGAATGACTGACATCTCACTGAGTTCAACCTCTGAATGTAGTAGTTCGTTTGACAGCCACGTTTCAGTCACTGCTATGATGTTCCAAATTGTTGTTTCATATCGATGGCGCATTCCTGGTGTAGCAGTATGGTATTTGTTGGCGAATTAGGAGCTTGCTTCGCCTTGTGTGACCGGCAAAAATAGTGTCGGTGTGCTGGCGCTTTTTAAAACGCGTGTTTTTACGGCTGGCTGGTCTGAGGTAGGAACAATTGAGTCTGGGTCATCTTTAACTTGGGTCTGTATTGCCTGAAGAAATGGTCTTAACCGTAACTCTGGAGGCCTAAATTTCCTGTTGTCATGCCGCACTTGGATTGCCATTGATAACATCTCGGGCGCGCCGCGGTGGTAGTTCGGGGAGGCAACTAGACGGGTGACGTCAAAAGCGATGACATTTTGCATGTTACAGAG